>JANRMR010177835.1:0-11845 GCA_025434825.1 Bergia sp. 'catenularis' | reverse complement strand
GAAACATTGGAAAAAGTTTCATTTCTAGGCTTGAGGAAAAATTGCACAAACATGATTAGTGTTTATGATTCCTTGACATATGTTTTTCTTTGGCACAGTGTACAGTCTATTTGCCCTGTGTGAATATGTGACTGTTTTGTCGAACATTGCATTTCATTCAACTATAGCATGGGATTGCCATGGTGCCTCGTGGATGTTGGTGCATTCATACCACAAGGGTTTCCTGGACAAGAATCACTGAATTGCTTGAAAACCTGCAATCCAATTTAACTTAGTTTAAAATAACTACCATACTTGTCAGCCAGACTTTTGTTTTACTTCCTGCTCAGTAGATGAGCAACATGTGATGTAGATGAGCCTTGTAAATTATGTATAAATATAACAACTCATTAAGGTGAATTTTATTCAAATATTTTCATACAGTGTACACTACACAGGGCTTGAATTAGCAGCCAGTCAGGGACCAAAAGAGGCTGTGACAGAACACCATTAGATTAAATTTTTTTAAGGCCAAAGACAATATGATTGAGCAAATACCTTTTTGGCCAGCACTGACCAGTGAACAGTCACCTGTTATGTAGCTGTTTAAAAAGGTTTATTCAGTCATTATGCATTCATGCACTGTGTACTCATTCACACATCAAACACCAATCTGTTTAGAGGAGGTATTTGCAATCTGTTACACACAAAAACTGTTTGAAGTTTATACTGGTACTTGTTGATAAAGAAACTGCCATTCTTCCTTTGGTTTTGATAACCATATACAGTTCCTTTCAGCCTGCCTGCGCACTGGTAAAACATTTTTAAATGTCTCTATCAAAGATTGTTGTTTTTCTTAACCAAAATTAATTGTTCAATAAAGTTCATTTATTATATCTATATAAGCTGACAAATGTGCTGATGTTAATATGTTGAGTTGTGTGCTTATGAAATAAAACAGCTTTTTTAAGTATCATGCCTGATATCGATGCCCTTTTTTCCAGAGACGCCAAGATTAGGTGAGTGATGGGCATGTGAATGACTTCAGAGGGTCTGTAGGCATCCTCCGCCCCAAATTTTGGCTCCAGAAAATGCAGTTTCCTTCACTTTCATAGTATTATACATGATAGAGTTTAGAGTTTTAATGACTAATTTCACACGTGAGAACTAATTGTGATCATGATTGCCTGGCGTGAGAGGTGTTTGACTTGGAAGGTCTGTTTTTCACAAGATTTTATCTGGGGTGTAAAGATTTTTTAAAAATATCATTAAACTCAAAACTGATGTCTTAATCTCTTTGATTGGTTGAGTGACCCTTACGTCACCTTGAATGGTTTGCATACAAGCACATTATTTTTCACTGTGATGCTGCAAAATAATATTGTCCATTAATTACTCTGCTTGTCCTTATATCTCCAAAAAAATATATGCTGTCACTGTTTCCTATGTTGATTGCGGATGAGAAAGACTGAGTATTGTCACTTTTTATTGATTTTGGCTCCTTTGGCCTCCACGGGAACTGCAAAGATTACTCACTGCAATTCATCAAAGAATTGTATCTGTCAACAAAAAAAAACTGCAAAAATCATTTCTCATATCGCTTCCTCACCTTAGTTGTATATGGATTCATTTCATAAGCCCTAAGCCTCATTCGCAATCAAAATAGTCTCGAGTAGGGTGAATTTTCTAGTTACCCAGCCTCAGAATTGGTATAAATTTATTTTACTCAACCCCATCAATAGTCGATACAAAATTCACTTTAAAAGTGCCACTTGCATCAGTGGTATGCGATAAGCAATACTGACAGCACATGTTCACTACAAGTTAGTTATTTATGATGCTGTGGACTATAGTTGAAGATTTGCCCATCAGAGTGAAAAAAAGTAGCATCAGCTTAGATGCTTTTACAAATAAAAGGGTCAAAAGGAAGAAGAGAAGTCTGGTATATTTGGAGTTTATTGGTGCCATTGTCAATGACATTAGCCAGCCCGAGAATCTCTAAACAGTAGTAGTGATGATGAATAAACTACCTTGGAGATTTTTGTCTCAGACTTGACAGTGATATGATCCTTACCTACAGTGTATAGAATAGTCACATCTAAGGTTAGAAAATATGAAAATTAACACTGATTATAAATGTTGATGATTTTTTAGAAATTTATTTTCTTGTCCTATATCAGTTTCTTAAGAGTGGATAGAAATTATTAGAATGGTATAAGCATTTCAGCCCCAAACACTGCTTATGATGTGTTGCTTAAATCCCCTAAACCTTATCCATACATAGAATTTTTCTTTTCATATTAGATACATTGTAGCTTTCTGAGTGCGATTAATTCCTTTTTTCTTATAACCAAACAACCTATTTTGTATTGAGATTGTATGAAGAAATAAGATGTTGATGAATTGGCTGGGGACATGCATACAGATAGCCGTAGTTGTTGTATAGGGCCAAGGATAATGGTATGTCATGAAGTGATCATCCAAATAAATTTTAATAGTTAGATATATCTAAATAATTGTTAAAGATTTGGCTCATCAGTTATATCCTAATACACCTATTAATATTATGTCTTGAAGGGTGAGAATTTGATATTTTAGTGATAGAAAATGCCCTTTATATTCCATATTTTAGTTCTTTACTGTATCTCAAGTTTTGTATATGGTAAAATCCACTAATCAGGGGTTGGCTATTACTCAACCCTTTTCCCCTTCAATCCTTACCTCACCCCTCAGAGGAGAATGTATAGTCATCAGGAGTGCAACTACCATTAGTGCTATTACTTTGATTAACCATCCCAGAAAAGTTATGGTTAAAATAATTACCCAACCTCTGAGCCGGTCAAAAAACGAATTACCCAACCAATTTCTCTTCGGTGCCAACCCGGGGAATAAATAATGAACGGTCCCTTAGTGTGCGGCTTTCGGAGCTTGAGTCTCGGTGACTTGCGATCGAACCTCTGCTTCGACATCCCGCCGGCTGATCCGTGTAACTTTAAATTTTAATACCCGTAAAACGAGGCACTGACAGAGGGAGGGGGTAAAGAACACACCGTCAGCTTCCTATGACAGCAACCGTAGGAGCTGACGGAACTACTGGTGTCAAGTAAGGGTTTCCTTTACCTTCAACAAGAAGTTTTTTAAAAAATGAAAAATTTTGGAGGCGCTTTCGCCAGTAAACGTAGAACACGCGGAAAATTAACGATTTGTTATGGAGTTGTTTTTCCGTGTTTGTCTCCGACTTATAAAGTGTAAACTAAACTAATTTCTTTCCTTTTTTAGTAAATAAGTTAGTGTAAACAATGTGAAGCTTTTAACAAACAAAATTTATAACATATATTCTAGATGGACAGGTGTGAATAATTCAAAGTTTATAAGATGTTTTTTTCTCAGTTTTGGCTTTTTTCAACCTCAACGTTCTTATCAAGAAAAAGGAGAGTAGTTAATCAACGTTACTGATTACAGGCATAAACGCAGATACTTCATTTTTCGTGTCTTCATCTCTTGCAGAAGCGGCGGAGCGTTTTGGAACGTGGGGGGAGGGGAGGGGGGGGGCTCATCGTACACCAAATTTTTGGCTGAATATTTTGCTATACCAAATATATTTTACTCAAACATTTTGACTGAATATTTTGACAAACCAATTTTATGCCAATCCCACCGCCGCCCCTGTCTTGTTTAATTTATTATTAGTGTATTGTGGTGTTGAGAATGTGATAGAGACTTCTGATAGAACATCCAAGGTGAAGGAAATGTAGAGCCGTTTTAATAAAACACGTTGTCCTACGCACTTACTTACTTACTCACATACTTATTTACTTACTTACTTACTTAGATACACGTTTTGTAGTCTAAATTTTTTTCTTTTCCGTTAGTGCAATGTTAATAATTAATTAGAACCGATGTCTTGCAAAAACGTCAAAGTTAAAAAAGAGTTTTTGTTGGTAAAACAGAATAAACAAATAAAACCATTGTATAAATATATTGTATGTGAGGTGCAGCCATTAACGGCGATGGGCAGCAGATGTCATTGAACAACATGCGAAATGCAAGAACTCCTCTGCGAAACCTTAACTAACTTCTATTAAAGAGAGAACGCAGTGGTGATAGCCTGACGCGTGTGAAGTCATGTTAATCGTACTCAATGTTTTTGTGTTCGTTTCGTTTGGTACTGGGGCAGTTGCGGAAAGCCCGCCGCTCCGTCGCGGTAACCGCGGCTTCATATATGCCTTATTTCAACCGAAAGAATTCCACAAGCTGCAGAACTCTTTAATCACATCTTACACCGTCAGCCATGTACAGAAATGCTGCTCGCTCTGCCTTCATCATCCGCAGTGTGTCTCGGTGAATTTTGGCGCCGACCCGAAACAAATGGGTTTTACCCGTGCGAGCTTCTCCAAAACAGTATCCACGAATCCCCCCACAATCTGGTGAAAAACCAACACTTCCGTCATTACTACTTACAGGTAAGTTTGTGTTCTGTATTTGTGAATTGATAGTTAGTTTAATTTTAGTATATTATTTAGGCATTTAAATTTGTGTTTGTTTTGTGAAGGAAGGACAAAAAATTACCAAACTTTTTGAAACGTATTTAAAGTCATTTTCGAAATCTTGAAAGCATATATAATTGTTAACTGGCATTAGGTTGTATTGCGGGATAAGACAAATTATTTCGGCATGATTTATAGTCTAGCTTCTGAAATATGTTCTATATTTCTGGAAAAAAGCATAAAAAAGAAAGAAAGCCCCAGTTCTTCGAATTGCTAAGAGTCTCTCAAATATCAATTACGCTATGAAATATGTAAAAAAAAATAACACTTTGTCAAGTTGTTTATGTAAGTTACATATTAGCTACATATTCACCGGATATGAAGTTGTTATAACTGATAACTGAGTGACAAGTTTTTTGCATACTTATAACTCAAATTCAAGAGCCGTAAAACTTTACTTCATTCGACCTTCATTCCAGTTCAGGCTTGATAAAGAGTAGAAGTGCTACCCGAAACCTGCCCCAAAATAATGTTGTTGTACTGGCCCAGCATTCAGATTTTGTTTATAGACACCAGAAGACTTATATTACTTGCATCTCCAAACTAAGACATCCGACATCGATTGAGTATACTATAGTTTCTTTCATACAGATCGTGTGGTCCTTTGCATTCAGAAAACTTTATTCCCGCAAAATGTTAGAAGCTAGTTTCTGAACTTTAACTGCTTTAATAACTCGCATTGTTCGTTGAACATAATTTAGTATTGAAGATTTGAAATCGCTTAATTATTTCATATATGTTAACATTAAAGAATTTTATCATATAGCGGACAAAACACAGCAGGATTTCATCTTCGAAATAAGTGTACAATAAGAACAAAATAAGAGTGACATTTTGAGGCTGAAATTATCAAAAAAGTAAAAACACTGAGCCTGAGCAAAATTTTACGGTTCTTATGAAAAAGTGTAAAACAAAAACTGCCGCACTCAGTGAGGTATTTGAACTTTAAAAACTACTTTTTGAAACCACTCCTTTTTTCTTTCATACCACAAACAACACATTGTACCTTAAAATACTGTATGGTGACCAGGAATGAAAAACGGGCCGCAGTTTTATGTCAGTCACTTTCTTTTGTCCTTATAAGTTGTAAAAATATTCAAAGTGTTCGTGTTGATATCATTACAAAAACTTTAAAAAAAATAGTTTAATTTGTATGCATAATGCAGGGGTGGAAATTAACGCCGGCCCGACGGCCAGTGGCCGCCAAATTTCACCTCGGGTCGGCAGATTTCACGAAGCACCGGCCCGTCAAGCCTGTACGTTTTTCAGAAAAAAGACACGCATTTGTGCAGGATACTAGTGAATTCATATTGTAAACAAATACCTTTGTAACGTAACTGTAAAGTACATGTATCGTAACTCGTCAAATGTTGTTATTAAAACTGTACAGACAACTATAATGTTGCTGAAATAAAAGGCAAATCAGTAACTGATCATCAGTAGGATACCTAAAATGTGTGCATTCACTTTGAATTAGAAATGAGACGTTTGAAATCTTTTTAAGACACTTATATTCTTTTGTGTGATAAAGGATGTATAAGGCGATCAGTAGATTCGTCACTTCCAGAGATGTTCATTACGGGACAAGGAGAGCTTCACCGGCCTTTGACACATTTAAAACACATATCTTAAACCGATTTTGACTAATAAAACAACTTATTACGGGCCAGTGAGACGTTTGTTCCATTTGCCACTGTCCTGGCTGACCAGTGCTGAATAAAGTTAGTTTCCACCCCTGATAATGCTTAATATTTGTAGTTTGTTTAGTCTTATAAAGGTCTTACTTCTGAAATGTTTTCTAAATATTCTGCCGATTTCTAAAACTGACAACGAAATCTAATTGCTACTCAATATTTAGACTGTTTCGCAAAACTGGTTTTGACTGGTTAAGAGTTGTTTTTTTTAGTCTCAATACCGTTCTTACATTCAAACTGCATAAGAAAGGGAAAACAGCCAACTTCAACAAGATTTTAAATGAAAAATTGGAAAACTTGCATATGATAACACAGTAACTAAAAAATAGAATGAAACAATTTACAATTCACATAGCAGAAGCAGACACCGAGGTCGTTTTTCATTTGTTTTCTAAATCAAACAGTACTAGTAAGCCTACTCTGGGCCAGAAACTCACCTTAACTCGCCTTAAGTCGCATACCAATCTGGCTTCAAATTTCCCCTAACTTGCCTTAACTCGCCCTATCTCGCTTTAAGTCGCATACCAGTCTGGCTTCAATAATAATATTTATTTGCAGTCTGTTGAAATTAAAGGTACTGCGTGTACATATCCTCTGGAACTTTTGATCATCTAAGCCTCAATCTTCTTTGTTCTAGTCGCCCTGTGAATCCAGTCCTTGTCAGAACAATGTAACTTGCCAGCCGTCGTACCAGTCGGACGATTACTACTGCAAGTGTCCAAGTAAAGTGGTGGGGAAATTTTGTGAAATAGGTAAAACTAATAACTTTTGGAGCTGACAAACATTTTTTACAGAATCAACTGGAAAGCCCAAAGTACAAGTACTAGTACAACTGCTCGTATTGTTATAGAAGATAGGTATTATGTGGAA
The DNA here is from genome assembly GCA_025434825.1 of Bergia sp. 'catenularis'. Taxonomy (NCBI): domain Eukaryota; kingdom Metazoa; phylum Cnidaria; class Anthozoa; order Zoantharia; family Parazoanthidae; genus Bergia; species Bergia sp. 'catenularis'. The sequence continues at coordinate 4,755 of JANRMR010177835.1, read as the reverse complement.
AAACAAAAGGCAACTACTGCCATTCACCCATTCAAGAAGCACCCGATTACCTCGCCGACCTTACAACAGTCTACAAGCCTCGTAGACAACTGACAACTCTTATCTATCTTGATGCACAATAACATTCTCAGAAGCTACCGCTGAACGTTGGAACTCTCTTCCCAAGCCATAAAAATGTCAAATTCTATCTCCAGTTTCAAATCTTCACTAAAACAGATATTTTCAGAAACATCTGTTTTACTGTAAGAGCATAAAGACTCTGTTTTATGCCCCAAATCAGTTCTTATAATATTATATCTATTATTACTATTAGTTATTAAATTTATTATTATTAATATTATTCAAGGTGTCATGGCAACCTTATGCTCAAAATTAATTAATTGAATATGAAGACTTAAAATCGTAGAAATGTTTGTTTTATTAACTTTATAATCGTTGCGGACTTTCTCATCGTTTTTTTCCTTGTTTAGTTGCAAATTTGTTGCTTGTCGTTTAAATTGCGCTGACAGCAAATTATTATGGGAATTTTATAATAGTTTAGAAATTGTACCAGTCTTGGCAGACACTGAACAGCAATATTTGATAGAAACATGCAAATTTTTTTGCCATGAAAATTGTGATTATACTGAAATTGATGAGAAAATATGAGAGTTTTTGCTGTCTTGGTGTTTAAAATCGGAATTTTGTTCAGAAGAGGGAGGGACAGGGTTGGTGCTGGAATCATCCCCCATCTCCGCCGTCCTGGCTGCAGAAAGAGCCCAGCCCGATCGAGTAGGGTTAATAACATTTCTGCGATGCAATGCAATAAAAGAGAGGGGGAGCTAATTACGTTTGAGAAGTAAAAAAGGGTGACCATGCATGATCAAACTGTCATGGCCACTGGTAAAAAGAGCATGAACTACTCAGTCTGGACCTCTCTCATCCGTAGAGGCTTCACGAGGAAAAAAGAAACGGGTGTTCTGGTAATAATGGTCCTTCCATTATTCCAGAAATTCCCGCGCACTCACATTTTCTCATCCCCAGTCTTCTTTTACGCTTGCTCGTCTTTTCCTACAAAACTCAAGGAAACCTCTGATTAAAGGTAGCTTGCCCTAGTGCCTAACCACCTGAAAAATATCGGTTGAATAACACAAGCCATATGCAAATACATTTATATGTTAAAAAGCCATATAACAAAATGTGGGGGAATCACATAATGGTATTGACGGGCTTCTGTCATTCTCATTAAAACAGCGCCATGTCATCCCGAACCTTGCAAGAACAATGGAACTTGTAATCTTCAAAACGGCGGTCTTTCCTTCTCCTGTTCTTGCCCGATTAAAAAAGTTGGAAAGATATATGGAAGTTTGTGTGAAAAAGGTAAGACTCTGAAATGAAGCTTGAGCAAAGCATTTGCATTTAATAAATGAGAGACACGAATATATCAAAGAATGTCACAATTTTTTATTGAATGTGAACTGAACGATGTGTAGCTTCTCTGGACTCTGGTAGAATTTTGACCAATGTTGAACTGAACCAGATGAAGTACATTCATAAGCGTAGCGCGGTGCAATAGACATGAAACGAACACAACGAAACGCTCCAACAATGCAACAACTGGTGTTTAATCGCAGTAGACAATACAATGTTCAAAGTTCCTTAGACTAACGATAGGGTACCAAATTATCGCAGTTGTTCTTATGACGTTGAGTGTTGATAGGTCGATGAAGTCACGTCAATGAACAGAGAACACTCAAATGCGTCGATAAGTTTTAGTTGAAAGTATTGATGAATTGGTGTCGATATTTCTAATTGTGTCGAAGTGTCGATCCAAGTGTCGGTTCGAACTACAAATGCGAAAAATAACAAATTCTACTTTTAGCTAATAGCTCTGAACATACTAATATAGGACTGAAATCAACCATAATAATACTATATCTAGATAGATTAACAAATGTTGCGTTAAATACATCATGCAGTAATAAGTAAAATCGTAAAATCTAGCAGTAACGGCACGAATTAACTGTGCCTAAAAATAGCAGCAATAACAAGTCCTAAAACATGAATTGCCATAGCTAAATACGCGAATTGAATTAACCCAAATAATCCTATATAGACTAACAAACTTCAAAGTTCAGCATTCTGATAAGTCCGAAACTAAGATTGCGATGACAAACCTATAACTATCAAATAGGCATTCTAAAGCTAAAATTATACGAATATAAAGATAAAAGAATATTATAATTTATGTAACTTACGACAATAAAGTCCTAAAAACAAGATCAACTTTACTTACTTTGGTATGCGCTTGCACCCTTTACAACTTGACTTGAATAGCTTGAGAATTAGCGCAGATAGAAATAACGGCCAAATGCCTAAACTGTGCTATCAATATAGCAGTCCACACTAAAACTGAGCTATTTGATGGAAAGCACTAACTTTTATACTAGCTAAAAACGTGAGGGAATACAAAGGAAAATACTTACGTAAATCCTGAGCGGGCATAACTGAACAGGGTGGCGCCTCAAAGCGTAGGATAGCTAATACTTCCTTCAAATTTGTTGTGATCAATTAAACCTACGTATTCTAAATTAAGATATGAAATAAAACAATACTTTCACGTTTCAAAACCAACACGATGTAGTTGTACTTGTGCTACCGATCATCATATTTATTCTGTTAGAGGTGCCAGTTAACACTTCTTTTATTAAATTTAATATTATTTAATTTTATTTGCTTAAATACACGGCTGGTAAATTCATTATTTATTTCTCCTACAAAATGGTAAGTAATGGTTTTTTTCATAGACTGGCAACAATCCCTTTTCACACCTTTGTTGACGCTACGAAAGCATCATTCTTTTTGCCTGATCATACTTTACGTGTTGCAATTTTCTGTAATGTTATGTGTTGTTGCTGTTTGAAGGACTGACGAAAAGCAATTTTAAGTCCAAAATTTGTACTTAACCTTGACCCTTGTCCTAACTTTAAATCTATTCCTAAATTTAACCCTAATCCTTACCTTAACCGTAACCGTAACCGTAACCTTAACCGTAACCGTAACCGTAATCTTAACCGTAACCGTAACCGTAACCGTAACCGTAACCTTAACCGTAATCCTTATCTTGACCTTAAAACTTACCCTAACTTTAACTCTAAACTTAACCTTAACCGGCCTGAACGTTTTTCATTGGCTTGTCATTCACGTTACTCATAAAACAAACGTTCCTCGCTACCAATGTTTCGTCAACAGTGGATCTTAATTTGCTGGGTAAAAAGGCCGTTCACTCTTCCAATAACCCTTCTCATGGCTTTGCGTATAGAGCCATCGATGGGGACTCGAACCCAGACTACCGAGCAATGAAATGCCAATCGACCAATGCAGAGACGAACCCCTGGTGGCGAGTTGACTTGGAGGCTACATATAATGTGGTTAAAGTGACTGTCTACAATCGATTGTATTTCTATTCTCGGCTGGATAACATGGAGATCAGAGTTGGTAAGCTTAAAACTTGTCGATATTTCTTTCTGCTAGATCTAACTTCAACAATGAAACAATAGCTAGGTATACACATTTTCAATTATGATAATGATAACGCCGGTAGCGATATCGATAACGATAACGATAATGATAATGATAACGATCACTGAAGATCATAATAGTGATAGTGGTCATGGTGGTGATGGTGTTGGTGATGGTGATGAAGCCCAATAATAGTAATAATGATAATAATAATAATAATATTAATAATAATAATAATTTTACTCCTCCTTGAAAATTTCACTCTATCATTGATGATAAAAAAAATAACAACACAGTTTGTTACATAGGTTTGGTAACTATCCACTTCGTTGTTGTATCAACTTCGTCCGAAAGCAAACCTTCTTCATCAGTGTTCATTTTTATATGTGATCATCACTGCCGGTTTCGGTCTAAGTGTAAGTCGCCGTGGTTCAGCCACCGCCGGAACAACAAACCCAGATAACTTCAGAGAAGAAGGAGATCCGTCGATTCCGACGGCTCAGCCCAACAACAACAAGTTGGCAGGCCAATTATGCGTCTGTAAATGAATGATAACACAACATCCCGGGAGGAACTCCCCTATAGAAAGGGCGGGAATACTCGTCGGAAAATTTCAATTGCACACCTAAAAGGTACCAATCTGGGTAAGGCTCCAGCTAAATTTTACCCTTAAAAGGTATCAATCAGGAACATAGAAACATGTAAAATGGTGTCATAGTTTTGAATTAAAGCTACATGCAGTAACGACGATTATGTGAAATGCCACTCAACTGACCGTGGCACCCCTAAAAGGTACCGTTTTGTATGCAAATGTAAGTATTTCGCTCTGAACACCCTAAGTGGCATCAAAACCCGGGATTTTATCCCCTATGGGGTAAGACGAGCATCCCCACCCTTGTTAGTATGGAAGCCCCCCCCCGGCACAGTATGCGACGTTGGTGATTACCATAAGTGAATGTAAGTGCCCCTCGACTCTCCCCCAACAACTAAAGATATAAAGTCTTGTGTAACCCTTTGTTGTTTGCCAAGCTATCGAATGTCTCCATTAATTCCCAGAAGGCAGTCCAATTACGAAGGTGGAAGGCGTTCCTAGAACGGAATAGTAACAAGCACCGTTGCTTCAGCTCATTTCGCAGAAGAAATGAATTCGGTAAAATGAAACCAAAAACAGAAAAATTCTGTACGTTATGTTCATTAAAGGAGTTGCTTGCTAGCCGATTTACTTCTAGCTGATAAATGTATTCAAAGATAACG
>JANRMR010177813.1:0-12083 GCA_025434825.1 Bergia sp. 'catenularis' | reverse complement strand
AACTTTTTTGTCATATGAACGCTCGCTAAAGTTGACTCGGCTAGGCGAGTGACCCTTCTACCCGGGACAACTTTTCTTCATATAAACGAAGCCTAAGTAAGTGTTAAGCGTGATCATGACTAAGAAATACGTGACGTGACACTATTCTGTACGTGATTTGAGTTACTAAGTCTAGTGTTAGACTGCCAACAGCTTCTTCCTTGTTCAAGATACCAAAAAAAAAAACGAGGGACGAATGAAGGGTAATTTTAATGATTAAATTAAAATGATTTACCGAGAGTAGTAAAGTCATCAGAAAACCACGCTAGTTTTAACTCTGCCGTGGCTCACTTCGCTTCATCGATTTGTTCCTTGTGCCATCGCTGCTGCAGTGTGGCAGGTTGATTTAGCACTGTTTCTTAGTATTTTGAAGTGATCAAAAATATTGAATGTATATAGCCCAAGATGGATTCAAGGAGCGAAAAACCTCGTTTACGGCTGCTTGTCGGTGGCGTTTAAAAATAATTCATAAATATTTGTTTGTTGCAGATAAGGCAAAATAATATAGAACTCCCGTGCGGAAGTGAAAGTCCAACATTTCGTAATATTACAGTAATCGTTCGTCAGTGTTGTCCACGTCAGTTTCGAATGCATGTTAGTTGTCGAATTTTATTAAACAATTGGCTCTTTTTGTGTTTAATTTCTACAAAAATCGGAACACTTTTTATATCCAAGAAACGGGGATCATCCGATTTATTCTAAGCCCTTTTAAAAATTAAAAAATCTTCGCTGCCACAAATATGATGAATGTCACTCGCTGATGTTTGGCCGACTGCTAAATACACCATTTTGCTAATGCTAATTTTCGCTAGACCCATTCCCCAGTGGGAGCTAAATGTGATGTTTGATCGAGGAATGACATTTTGCACCAACATGGGAATGGATCTAGGAAAAGTTTGCATTGGCAAAATGGTTTATTGGACTTTCCCAGTCTTTGGTCCACCTGATCGTACGCCAATTCATAACCCTTCTCCCTAGGTATGGTATTTCAACGAGTATACATTTCAAAATGGGGGAAGGGGGGAGGGGGGATGACGTCCCCCCGCCTTTCTACACTCGTTTGTTGGAAGATTTGTTTGTTCCCACTTCCCCAGCACCTTTTCCTCAGTTATACAGCCTGAAATGAAATCCTAGCACTTCACTAAAAGAAATAAACGGATTTTAACATTTAAATCGGCGGGTAACAGACAAGAAAAGAAACTATTTTAAGATTTGTTTATACCAGCATTCTGTTCCCACATTAATATCTGATTAAACCATTTATAGATGAAGAAAGTATTTTGTTTTCAATATAAGCTTTCCTTTGTATGCAGATATATTTTCCAAGTATTGTTATACGGCTCAAATGGTTGAAAACAGCAGCTGCATTTTTCTTTTCAAAACTGGCTCAACCAAATTCATTAGTTTCGCCAGGATTCAACCAGTTTTTTCCCCTCTTTTTGTCTGTTTGAATAATCTGAATCTATATGATTTTAACTTAAAAAGACTTTATTTTATTTTAACATAAATATCTTTTCTATTCATCTACAACTAAAAATGCGAAAACTCGTATCTGACATATAGATCACCACGTCTATTTCACTTCGCAGTGATCGATTTTCACTTTCGTACAAAGGGACTGCACAACTGTCCTTTTACCTCAGTCTCGCATGACAGTTCCAACCTCAAGCACTGCCGTGTTTGCCTTTACGGGAATCTTGCTAATGAAATAACCTAGATTGAATAATCTCACATTTCAGTGTATCTTGTCACAGGTCTGAGTGCGTGATACTTGCCAACTCCACGGCCGTAAGCTAGAGCTTCAATTCAAGAACGTACCTAACCATGTTTATGAAAACATAAAACAACAATCTTGACACTTCCTCGGTATATTTAGGTGTTTCTTCAACACTTTGTTGTCCTTGTATTTCGTCTTTTTCCATTTGTATTGTCAATGTATCCTTCTCGGACTGGTATTTCTCCACATCCAAAGGCTCAGGTCCTCGTACGTCTAGCATCACTTACTTGAACTAAGCAGAAACGTACACTGAATAAATTGTTTTTTTAATCACAGTGACAACCAAACAGCTACAACAAGCTGTTTTCACTTGTCTGACTGTTTCTCGACATGATAAAACTGAATAAAACTCTCCACTTGAAAAGCTGGTTTCATCATGACCAGAAATAGCGGCAGCACGAAAGTGTTAATTTATATTTCATGATAGCGACAAATTCTGTGAGCAGATATGACGCACAATATGGATATTTGTCTTGCATATTTTTTAAACTAAAACAATATCGCACTGATTACAACAGGTCACGTTTCACCCAGGAAGAACTTTAGGGAAGTACATACACGTTTATATCAAACACAGGAAGAATATTAGGAAAAAAACTGAATAGAATATGTTGATTCATGAAGAAAGATTAGGTGTGTACTATTCGCAAAATTTTGAAAATACTTCTGGTCGCCGCGGAGTGTTTGGTGAGACTTTGTGTTACGGCATATCTTTCAATTTCCGGGACCTGGACCCCAATACTCCGTTTGGAGGAATTTTTTTGTTTATTTACAGACATATTATGCTAGCGTACAACCTAAAAGGTTTTCTGTCGTTCAATAGAATCGCTGTCACGGAAGAAACACAGAAGTGTAGGAAAATGATTCGTTTTTTTTTTCATTTTGTATTTAGGTCTGTCATAACACATATCTTGCTGTACGTTTAGTTTTCGAAACCGCTTTCACGATTCATTGTCAGTCATCGTTTGTGAACACCGATGCAAGTGCAATCGCGCTCGTTGACCCTGTATCTCTGTTACTCAGAAAGCAGAAAGGTTTGTTTTTTTCCCAAATCTCACCTGATCTCGCTTCACACTTCCAACCATTCTCACCTAATCGGGACTATAATCTGGCCGTGGCCACTTATTGGCCCAAATATCGCCTGATTTTGCCTCAAACTTCCAGCCAATTTGGCTTAATATCGCGGAAATGGACCAATGACGTGCCACAGAGTCTCTTCAATCACTCGTTCACTCGCAAGAAAAAGACTGAAGAAATCAGTGCCAAAATCCTGTTGACAATGAACTACCGATTTTTGGACAAGTCGTGCTGCATCAATAACTTAGCAATTATTTTCAAAAGGGATTCGCTGTTCTTCAGTCATTTCGAGCCGTTTCAAATTGGGTTTTTCCCAATAATGCATGTGTCAGGGACATCTGAGGAAGCTATTTGATTTTAGCGCAGGCTTCCAAAGCTTAACATTCGAATTTTCAAAGCCGTATTTCGACTAGGAAAACATGCAGTGGCACTGTTTGACGTTTCAGTAACTGTGATGAGTCATGCTAGCTAGATATTATATATGTGACCGGTCGGTTCAAAAACTTTGTAAGGGAATTCATTCGCTTTCTCAAATACAACAATCCAAATAGAAATGTTGAAATAAAGTTAACCTTCCTCAACGTGGAGTTTTAACTGTGTCTTGTGTGTAATGTAGAGAATGAGCAAAGTTTGAGCAAGGGCGCCAGGACATTGCCAGTTTGTGGATCAAGTATTGATCAAACGTTACACTTCTGTTATCTACCTATTTGCCCTGAAAAGTGAATAAATAGATAACACTTAGCCTTATCTTTGCCTTGTGAATATATCCACCTCCCGTCAATTTATGTTAAATTGGAAGCGTTCTGACTATTCGGGCCGACCGCGGCTTGTAACGACTATTCGCTCAAATTTAGTCTGTACCGATTGGTATCAACCGCTGGCGTGGGGTCCCGACTGAGTTTTGCGTACGATATTAATTTTAACTTAATACGTTAATCAAATGAACCTTCGAGGAAGAGACGCTAAGAGAAAAGAGATGGGGAAAGCAACCAGAGTGGATTTCAATGTTCGCTCGTCTGCCGCTATAATTAAACTATGTTGACAGCAACTAGGCCACTTTGTATACATGACGATGACGGATACACCCCTTACGTCTGAAGTACCGCCAAAGTTGCAACATGATGCCATGCTTGCAGCAGATTAACTTTTTTTAAAATAGTAAATAGTTCGGCGGGCGTTTGAACTGAAGACCTTTTAGTTATGCTTCAAGAACAATGTATCCGTACACACACTTTTGGTCACTGCATCACCATCGTTTTAACGTTTTATGATAGCAAACTAACCATAGTAAAAATGTTATGCCACTCTAAGAAGACTCTAAGGCACCTTCATCCATTTGTTTTAAAAATTGTTCTAATCGGCCATGCTATGCTGTCCTTGTTGAATGGGGAGTATTCAACTCTTTCATTGTAGGAGTTTGCATCTTTTGGTTTAAGTTTTTTCAAAAAGGAAAAATTTGGAAATCATTAGGGGTACACTGAAGTTTGCACCAACACAAAAGCTCAAGATTTAACCTCGTGGATTAAGTTAAAATAGATTGAGAATTTATTGGCCAACATAAAGTTCATGCTTTGAGAGAGAAAGGGATGTGTTCAATTAAAAAATAGCATGTAATGTATGTGGTAAAAACTGAATGTCCTGTAAGATATTCAGCGGTCCTTACCCAAGATGGACGCAATCGACAAGCTCACTCGAATTTTGGCTTATTTACCGTAAATCCTCTATTAAGCTATCCGGGTGGCTTATTTATTTCACGTACTTTCGAGGGGTGGCTTATTGGAGGGGGGTGGTTTATTAATTTAGCAAAATGCAGCCCGATGCATACTACCAGGATAAACCTTGTTTAGCCTGGTTTTATTCTGAATATTGCTCTGTAATTTCTACATACGCTATCGATGTCCACAGTCTTATAAGACGTCATTACACTTAAATCATTCGCCCAATCAATGATTTATAATCACGTTACAAACTGAACTTCCAAGACGTAAATAAATCATAGTACTTTAGTGACATGGAGTGTATTTTTTTTCTGAAGGGGAAGGGGTGGGGGTGCCATAAAAGAAGGGGGTGGCTTAATAAATTTCTTCTTCTGAAGAGGGGTGGCTTATTAGAGGGGGTTGGCTTAACAGAGAATTTACGGTAGCTATATTTCTCATCTCTTCCATGTTAGTTGTTCGTGTTTCGTGTTTTATCAACGTGTATTATTATTCTTAAAATTTCTGACATATTTTTTACTCAAAATGATTTATTCACGTATGACTATCACCACAATACACTTCCAACTGCTTTTTTTTTTTGATTTTATGGTTTTCACTTTATGGTTTCTTAAGTTATTTGCGTTACTTAAGACTATTTAAAACTATCCTATTGGGCAAGGAGGGTTTAAAGAATTAGCTCAAAAATTATTTTATACCTCTGGATTCAAGTTTCAAATAGTTTAGAGCTACAACAGCTTTGGACTTTAATTATTAATGTTCTGTAATTTGAATAACAGTATTTTTTGATCGGTAAACCAAGGGAACTTGGTACATATTCAAACCGACACCTTCAGCACCACAAACCCGCATACGTCTTCACAACAAGAGACAATGCAAACACCTCTGGAATTGAAATTGCTCATCTAAACATCTAATCATTACGTAACTTGGCTCACCTCACGGAACTCAAGGAACTTGTTGCCACAAGCAAGTTGGACGTTATCACTATCTCTGAGGCATGACTAAATTCTAAGGTAATTAGCGGTGTGTACGCTTACGTCCGGCACAATATTAAATCAACTGTACTAAAAGGTCTTTCACAAATCTCCGAAACCAACTTTTACTAGATTTGGCTCAACCTACAGCACAAAAAATCCAAGTCTGTATTAATCTGTGTGACCTATCGACCGCCAGATTGTCCACTTACATGTTTTGAGGATCTTCTCAAGCCAAGCTACATCCAAGCTTTGACACAAGCAAAACCTATCTTGGTGCTCGGTGACCTCAACTGTGACTTACTCAAGGACTGTCCCAAGCACAAGGCGCTAGCAGGTGTATCCACTGAATTAAACCTGACCCAGGTGATCAACTCACCAATAAGAATTACTGATACTTGTCAATCCTTAATAGATATAATTATGTCCTCCTCTGCTTCACTCGTCCGTGAGAGCGGCGTTCTTAGCACTGCAATCAGCGACCATCTCCCAGTTTATGCGACCCTAAAGCTGAAGTTCTTAAAGCCCCCGTTCTCCCAGATCACAGTGCGCATTTACAAGAATTATGATTTTAATGCATTCACTGATTACCTCATTGCCAACTCCGAGCGCCTCCTCGCCATCCCACAAGCACGCGAAGTGAACCAGAAACTGTCAATCTTTAATGACGTGCTTCATTCAGCCCTCGAAATTCATGCACCGGTGAATTCTATGCTGATACGTAACCGCCCTTGCCTATTTGTGACTCGTAAAATTAAGGCCTGCATGAAGTCGAGAGATGACGATGTCGTTAATAAACAGTAGAAATAAGGTGGGCCCTAGGGCAGTGCCCTAAGGGATCCCTGAGGTGACTGCCACATGACTGGAATGAGATCCGTCCACGGTCACAAATTGGGCACTATTAGACAGGAAGCCCGCAAGCCACAGTAGAGTTTTCCCACTGATCCCATAAAATTTGAGGCTTAGCATGGGAGACTCTGTCAAATGCCTTACTAAAGTCCAGCATAATGGCATCAACTTGACCGCAACTATTTAATATTGATGCCCAGTCGTGGGTTGCCATGATCAATTATGTTTCGCAAGAAAAACCTCCACGAAAACCGTGCTGCAAATTCGTGATGATATCGTATAGGTTCAAGTGCTTATATATATTGCTCACCACAATATGTTCCATAACTTTACAAGCCAAGGATGTTAGTGAAATGGGACGGTAGTTTGAGGGACTGGATCTTAAGTCTTTCTTAAAAACTGGAACAACCATTGCAGTTAGCCAGTCGCGTGGTAACTGGCCCAAGTCATAGCTTTGTTGAAAGAGAAAACACAAGGTTTCTGCTATTTCTGAAGACAAATCATGTAAGATACGGGCTGGTATGCTGTCAGGACCAGCAGCCTTACACGTAGCCAAGTTATCAAGTTGTCTCTTTACACCGGGGACAGTAAAAATGACTGGGATAACTACAAACAAGCTCGCAACGCCATAAAATATACGCTACAAAATGCCGAAACGAAATATGTCGCTGACGAAGTAGCAAAACACAAGAATAATTCTGGTTCCCTGTGGAAGATCATAAACCGCTGCATGCCTTCCAAAGAGAGAGATATTCACGTTTGCAGTAGAGATCCGAAGTCAGTCGCGGAGGAGTTCAATTACTTCTTTGCCTCTGTTGGGAGACGTGCTGCTTCCAGCCTGGCCACCGAGAACAACATCGAGTTGTCCAGTCCCCAGTCAGTACCAGCTAGCTGTCCACCAGATGGGATGCTTAACTTTAGACCCGTAACACGCTTAGAGGTACGGAACATTATTTTATCCATGCCAGCAAACAAATCTCCTGGCCCAGACAAGGTGAGCATACGAGTAATCAAGGACTGTCTCACAGAAATACTAGATCCCTTGACAGACATCATCAACTGCTCTCTTGCCTCATCTTCGTTCCCTGATGCGTGGAAAATTGCCGAAGTGATACCTCTGCTGAAAGAGGGAGACCACGAATCAGCGGAGAACAACAGACCCCTGTCGCTTCTTAACGTATTGTCCAAAGTCTACGAGAAAGTTGTCTTAGACCAGTTTGTGTCATACCTCTCAAAGAAAGGCCACTTTTCACCTCACCAGAGCGGAAACAAAAAGTACCATTCTAAAGAGACTCTCAATATTCTAGTCACAGATGCGCTCCTTGAAGCCATGGAAAAGAAGAGGCTGACCTCCCTTATCCAGTTAGATTTGTCAAAAGCATTTGACAGCATCAGCCATTCAACCCTCCTCCATAAGTTAAGCTGCGTCGGCGCTTCTCCCGCGACTGTCAAGTGGTTCAGAAGTTATCTCACGGGACGATCTCAAGCCGCCCGGATTGGGTCGTCGGTCTCTTCACTTCAGCCGATCACTTATGGCGTGCCTCAAGGGGCCATATTATCACCCCTATTATTCAGCATCTACATGAACGACCTTCCCTCTGCCCCCCGGAAATGCCGCCTTGAATCATACGTTGACTATTCTAAAGTCTACCTGTCGTTCTCCATTGCAAACTTCGAGCAGGCTTCCAAGAACCTGGAAGATCTCTACAAGGTTGCTAAATGGTGCTGCGAAAATCAACTGTTGTTTAATCCCAACAAAACCAAGTTTTTACTTGTTGGCACGCGCCAACTAATGCAGAGGTTACCCTCACGCATAACTCTGAATTTCCTGGGGAAGATCCTGGAACCAGTTACGTCAGTGAAGGACTTGGGACTCAATATTGATTCCCACCTAACCTACAATGAACACGCCAGCAAGGTTGCTTCCTCATGCATGGGCAAATTGTGCCAGATCAATAAAGTTAAAACTCTTTTGATAAGAACATACTGTCACTTGTAATTTCCGCCTTTGTGTTAAGCAAGCTCATGTTTTGTTCTACTGTTCGGTCAAATGCGTCAGCCACAAACATCCAGAAACTTCAATCCGTGCAGAACTTTGCATGCAGAATTGTAATCCTCAAAGGGAAATTACAGGCACACTACACCTCTCCTCCGCGAACTGAAATGGCTTCCCGTTGACCAACAGCTCCGATACAGGGAGACTCTAATGACATACAAATGTTTAAACGGCCTCGCCCTTGAGTTCAACAAGTTCTGCTAGCGGGCTGAGGTGCACGACCAAGCAACACGCAGAAACTGTCAGTTGGACATTACCTTTTACAGAACTTCCTCTGGTCAGAGGTCTTTTAGATACAGAGCCACCAAAGCGTGGAACAATTTGGATAAGGAACTAAAAGACTGTTCCTCTTTTTCTTGTTTCAAAAGACAGTTGAAACAAAAATTTTAACGCAATTTTTATCCAAGTAACTTTGAGCATCAATTTAATAATTTTTCAAGAGTATGCGCATTCCTATCATGTAACCTCAACGAATTTTAAGATTTTTTATGATGCTATTTTAAATTGATTTTATTGTTGTAAATGAGTTTTGAAAAGCCCCTCGGGGAATAACTGATGTAAATATTAAAGTATTAAATAATGAAATAAGAAATCCTTTAGCTTTTAATCTATGTTCAACAATTTTGTTGAAAGTCAATTGCCCGACCAGCTGAGGTGCATTTCAAATCAAACTCCCCAATATAAGGAATTTACCTCCTTTAAAGATTGAAAATTAACCAAAAAGCAGCCAACAAAGACTATTTTGGAAACAACATGAAAGCTCAGTGGAACAGCCCTACTAAGTACCCTAAACTTTTTTAGTCTTTCATTGAAACGTTCCACATGAATATTTGCCAACAGTACACAATGCTAATTTGAAACTGGATGACAAACAAATTGGTTTATATTTAATCAATGCACCATGAGCAGTGGGAAACGCGGATTTCGAAAACAAGTACCAGTATGAGTAATCGTCAGATTGTCGAATAGTCCTAGGGAATAATTTATACGTATCGAGATACGACAACAAAATTATCAGCCCACCGCCAATAATTTTGTCTTTTGCCTTTAATGACCCCCTTTTCTCCCTTCCTCCATCGATTTCAAAGTGTTTTCAATATCAATAAAATTGCTGTGACATGATATCCTTGCTCCAATATGTTTAAAATGTATTAATTGCATGAAACAATGTGGCAAAGAGAAAGCAGAGATTTCACAAAAATGTTAAACAGATTAAGAGAAGGTAACCCTACCAAAGAAGACGTCATGAAATTAAAGGAACAAATATTACAAGTTTCCAGCACTAATCATCCAATAGATGCTCCGCACTTGTCATAGAGAATGCTAAAGTAAATGAGTTCAGTGAAAGAGCACAGCGTACTATTGCAGGGCACTACCTTAGCACTATTAAAACCAATGTTAGGGACCATTCATTCTTTATGCCAGGGGGTGGACTGGCAAGAATGAAGGGGGGGGGGGGCACGACAAATTTGGGACAGTCAGAATGGGGGTCATCAACAAATCTGCATGTAAAGAGGGGGGAGGCTATCTGTTATTTTGTGTGGGTTTTTTGATAAATGTTTTCAGTGCTGCTCACCGATAATGGTAAATGGTCGCGAGCCTCTAAAACGTAGCAGTTCATACATCACAGTTTTAAAGCTAATACAGAAAACATTCATAATATCGAGAAAATGATGACGCAATATTACGTCCAGGTCGAGTTTGGCGGGGTAACTGTATAACTGAGACCAGGTTTTCCTCAGCATCATTTTCGCTCTCTGAGGACTCCGCACTACTGTAATGCGCAACGGCAATGTCATCCTCGCTGTCACTTTATTCACCAAATTCACTAGATTCATTGTCTGATAACACTTCTGGGTTTGGCCTAGAGACGTATGTGTCGAGTGCCTCATCTTGTTTGTTACAGACATGTGCAATGATCCGTCGGAGTTTATCATCTTTTTTGCCTTATAACGAAAAATTAAAGTGAGTTAAATACTTTTTACTAGCTCCCTGATATTTAGTTTCTGGATTTTACCGGTGCGACAGAGTGTCCCTGTCATATTCCTCGAAACTTTTCTATTGTTTCTCCAATGTGGGAAGACGAAGCAGATGGTATTTTACTAATTCCTTTTCTACAATAAATTTGGTAGAAAACGATAATATAATATTATATATATATATATATAAACATTTGTTTTTTTATGTTACCGTAAACCTTGGTAAATAAGCCCCGGGGCTTATATTCGTTCAAAGGGCCTTTTTGTCGGAATTTTGCGTTTCAAAACAAACTAGTAAAAGTTGTGAAATGTTGCTCAAGTACTCTACCCTCGTTCTATAAATAAAAAGAGTGGAACAATTTTTAAAGTTTGATTGCACGTACAACATCATGTATAAGCCACGAGGCTTATAATGGGGGAGGGGGGGGGGGTTATACAAGTTTTGTTTTGGTATATGATGGATATCTTGCCGGTCCACCGCCTGGCATAAATAATGAATGGTCCTTTTGTGTTATAGGAGCCGAGTCTCAAGAACTCAGAGATAAGATATTAAAGCAAACAACTAATGATCCTAGGATAACTAGACAATTATATGCTATACGGGGAGTATGCCTTTTAACATTAGAACAGATTATGGTATAACAAATGGTTCTGAAATTTGATCGTTTGCAAAGACTGTAAAATAACAAACCTAGCTACAATGTTAAAACCGAAACTAGTTTCCATATTAGCTCTCCATGTTGATCAGAAAATCACAACATATTCAGCATTTAATAATGCCTTGGAAAGTTTTTTTTTTTACATTACAGGGTATCTCAACAAAGCTAGTAAATATAACAGACGACTGCTGGCGAATTGAAACTTCTTGTTGAAAAATCTTTATAAGTGTCATAGGGACTACTTTAATGATTTATTCATACTGTTGAAATTGTTGTAATAGCTGACTAAGCAAAGAATTGTTTTGTTTTTTACATTTCCCATAAATAGAATCACACTAACAGTAGATAGTTAGAAAACAGTTTACATTATTGAAATTGTAACAAATTGATTATTATCATTGTATTACATTATCTGCCATTACAAACACAATATAACGGCTTATGTTATTATGAATTCAAGCAGATTGTTAGCAAATTGTCCACTCTGTAGCTAGATCTTGCTGTAAGGGCAAAAGACCTAAACCGAAATAATAAGTCACATTATAAATGAAAGGCTAAAAATATCACAAAATCTAGAACTAAAGAAAATTCCTTGCTTAGTTCTATCATAAAAGAAAAAGAACAAGAAATGTTAGAACTCCAAAGTGAAAAAACGGAACTGGAAGAGAGAATTGAAGATTTTGTTAATAGACAAGTAAAAACGTTTGATTGTGGGGATACACCCGGGAGGTAAGGGAAGCATATCAGGATTTAGTGACTATTGGTGGTGGTGTTGGGGCCAATAATGTTGAGAGAATTGTCAAAGAGGTACTTGAGAAAATTGGTGGTCTGAGTAAGTAAGTAAGTAAGTAAGTAAGTGTTTTATTGAAGTTTAAAACCTAGCAGCTTTACAGCTGAATTATGATAAACTTTTACAATATTTTAAAAATGGCTAATTAAACTAAAGGATAAAAAA
>JANRMR010177802.1:0-12084 GCA_025434825.1 Bergia sp. 'catenularis' | reverse complement strand
GTGGTTGAAATCAGCACGGGCACTTTCTGCCCCCCCCCCCCCCTCCCCTTCCGTGAAGCAGGCTTATTCTAATAACTTGTTATCAACTAATCGTTGATGATAATTTTTACCTATTATGAGTGCTTTATGTTAAGTTTTATTTTTATGCAATATGTATTGCACCTTTGAACGTGGGGAAAAGGCGTTATATAAATCGTTTATTGTTATTGTTATTATTATTATTACTATTATTATTAAATACTTAAATGCTAATTTTGCATGAGATAACTGAGCAAGTAATGATTATCTTGTTCGAATTGCGACGTGACTAGAATGATGCATCGTCTAGGTTTCTTCTAACGGCTATTTATTGCATGTTTGTGCAAACTACATGTAGGCGCCAGGCAGCACATAGGGAATACATATATAAACACAGAAAACTTTTGCCAAACAACTGAAAGAGATTTTTGTGTGTGCGAGCTAAACATTATTTTGACTTGTCTAATTAAAAAACACAATCGTGTAGGAAAAGTGTTGTGCCAATCAATGTTTCAATTCTGATATCATAGAAAATTAGCATTTCATTGCAACGTTGCTTCACTGCAACTTGGTCTCGAGAATGAATTTCTTGAATAGTCTTAAATTGCTGACTGGTTTGGACTTCATCAGTAGTATTAAATTTGCTCATATGCAACACCTAGCCAAAGATGGTCGACACAAAATTAGAGGAACCATTTTTATATTTCCGTGATAAAAACGACCTTGGTGTAAGTTACTGTTTCGTTGCTGGAACCGTGCTGGAACCATCTTGAACCATGGGAACTGTATTTTCTAATGATATTTTTTGCATATTCAGTTACACGCAAAGAAGTGCTGTGTAAATATGTCCTAATCACATGTAATCAACCAGCAAGCTTCTAGCACGGCTCAACCACTGGTGTACTATGATCAACCCCCCAAAAATGATTTTTTAAATCGGCTCGTTGCCAATTCCTCTCTCTATCATTCATTTCAGTTTTTGGCGAATCTTTGTTTACATGTATTCAGTGCCTCATTACTGACATTAGCATGTGTGCTTTAGTTTCTAATCGAGGTACAATAATATCAGCTCTGAATGTTGACAGGATTTTGCAAAATAAGCTTCGTCAGTCAATATAAGTCCGCTATGTTAAATACTCTTTGTGTGATGCGCTTTTAAAAAATCTTTACAACTGAAAAATGTATAGCTCATTAGCGATTTTACCACCCAGCTATTCCGTCTTTTTTTATCTGAACCAATATCTCTTTAGAAACGTTTAGAACTTAATTCTTATTTAGCACGATTCCTTCTCGACAAGTCGTATGCTAATCAAGCGTAATATAACGGTAAACAATGAAGTCATAAAGATTCACCTACACTAATCAGCATGCAAGCTTCTAGCGCGGCTCAAGCAATAGTTTGCTTTGGATCTGGTTTAAATGATCTACCATAAAAAAAGTTGTTTTTGAAATCAGGTCGTTACCAGGTCCCTTCTCGTCATTCATTTCTTTTATTACGGAGGAGCGGGGCGGGGCGAGGGTGGTCAATTTTAGTTTGAGGTCACGAAACTATTTTTAACATGCCCCTCCAGTTTTTAGAAAATTGTGACTCCCCCTCCCCTACCCACCTGGTAATCTAGCTCAATCACCGAGCATACGAAATAAATACATAGCATAATGCCCTCGTGAATGACGCATTTTTGTTTAAACCTCGATGGATTTGAATAGATCACACACTCTTTTTTTTTTATAACGGAACCTTTTTTATAAGAGCGCGCGTTGAGGCTGAAAAAAACCAAAAATTGAAGAACATGCTAAGAACGTATTAACATGCCGAGGCTGGAGATACGTAGAGAACATTACATACTATATTCAGTGGAGATAATTTGTCGTTAAACTGTAAAATAATGCCTAATGCTCGTGCAACATCGCCGAATGTGCCTGGATATACAAAGGCAACTAGCGACACGAAAATGGCTTGGGTTGGCTTGTGTGAATGGGAAATAATAATTTAAGTATGTACCCAATCCTAAAAAAAGAAGAGCATTTTAAGAACATTTCAAGAACATTTGAGTCTGAAATCCTTAAAAAAATTAAGAACATCCAGCCCCAGCCCCAAAATTAGACGTTCGTATAAAGAAGAAAGTCCATTTCTACAATGGCATTTCATAAAAACTGAAGCACTGATCGCAAATAATCCCGTGTTCAAAATGGTTCAAAAATAATAAGCTTTCATGATCCAAATGACGGTTAACATATACTCGTGTTCTCGTACTTAGTTCAGTGGGGTGGGTTTTTTTTCGTTAATACCACACCTACAAAAAATACTGGGCTCTGATTGGCTGATTTATCGTGTATTTTTCTTTAATCCGTGTAATTAAATCCTTAATAGCACATGTGCTACTAAAACATTAATTTGCACTGTCATCCGGGAAGTTCGCTTGTTCCAAAATGAGTTGATTTCAAATATTTCACAACACCGTGAGAGACGAAAAAAAACTTGTTCTGACCCCAAACTCGTAAGCGCGCGCGGCCAAAAAAGGCGAGAAAATGAAGTGACGCGCGCGCCAAAAGTAGGAGACATCAAATACCAAAAATCTTTCATTTCAATTAATGAAATAAAAAAAATGATCTGCGTATTATAATTGTAATTTAAGCAGTTGTAAATATTTGCTTAAAAAATTCACCATTATTAGTTACTTGTTAATTTTAAATTTATTATATATTTTTATATATTTATTATTATAAATTAATTTACTAATTATTATTATAGCTATTTATTGATTTATTGATTTATCATTATTGTTAATCATTATAACTGTTATTATTATTATCATTATTATATATATTTGTTTTTGGTGAAAATGTTTATAAATATGGCTAGAAGTAAGATAAACGGTTTTCGTCCGCAGAACTTTTTAACACTTAACTTTTTTCGGGACCTCAGCCTCAAATGTTCTTAAACCCTTCTTGATATTTTATGGAATTGTGTTTACAGGTAAAGATTCAACAGCTGTTACCAACATCTACCTCCGTTTATATTTTTCAAAATTTGGCATGCACAATTGTCAGCCTCAGTATTCTTGTGAAAAAGGTGCGGGAGCGGTGTTATTTCATACCCTCGTAATCACTCAACAATTCTTTAGTTTTCCCACAGTTCACGATTTATAAACATCTAAGCTGGAGACATATCCTATCGTTCACTTGCGCGCTCGGCCGAGAACAAAACTTTATTTTAAGATTTAACCTAACAGACTCTTAGATCACACTCATTTTAATAGTGGGTGAAAAAAACTCAAACATTCCATTTAAGAGCAGAGAAAAAAAGAAAATGTGTCCTCCTGCTTGCTTTACAAAGCAAACGTAGTATGTGGTTCTTGTTCAATAACAAATACTGAGAAAGACGCATCATGGGCGTTTGTTTGTTTGTTTTTTAAACGCAGCACTAAGGAAACCGTGTACACATCGATTGAACAAACTCAGCATTTTTAATACAGTCCGCTGATTTCACGAGAAAAAGTGTTTCGTAATCTTCTGCAGTTATAGATGTAACACTTTATTCAATAAAAATTGGAACATGACAAACACTCTGCCGACGCACAATGTATTTTTTCACCATGTTCACGCAATGGAAATTATATCTGATCTTACGTCATCGCTCAAAGTTTTCGCGGGAAATTTCAGTTTGTTCATTTCAAGGTAGTGATCACGTGGCACATTCAAAATCGAAACCATGACGTCATCATTTTCGTGCTCAGGTCGAATCTCTCTGCGGCTTTCGCCAAAGAGTCAGCCATGTTTGATTGAAGTATTTTCATCCTTTCCCATCTGTAGCTATAAAACTGCATCGACGAACTGATACAAGGAAAAGGATTCTACATTTGTTCTTCTTTCTATTCCTACCCGTATTTTTGCGGTTGGAAATATTTTATTGAAACAGTGTCAAGCTACGGAAGACCTTCGTGGAAGCTTCTTCACTTTTTCAGTTTGGCGTTTTTTAACGCTTGAACCACCATGCAGAAGGGGAAAGGTTCAAATCCCCAATCTGCAGGAGTCGTCGCAGGAAGGCAAGCGCCACAGTATCCTTATATACGTTAAATTTTGAAGCAGTTACACGAACTGAAATTTAAACTATAACACTGATCGTCTAGTGTCTGTGAGCCATTGTTACGTGTTGTGGCAGTAAAATCTACCGGTGTTTCGTTGTGATCCTTAAATCTTAACTTTTAGAAATACTCGAGGCCAGACTCCACCACAGCAAAGTAAGTGTCTGATCTTTTGATCCGATTTTTGTTTCTTAGAGCTTGTTCAATGGTCCGGGTTGCGGTGTGAAGTGTGTTGAGTCAGCGACACGACAGTTTAAATATTCTGTGGAAATGCGCCACTGAATCACGGCAAATTTTCATTCATTCCTTTACTTTTATAGGAATGGCTGAAGTCGATTTTCAGCAAAGAAACCAACAAGCCGTCCACTATCAGGTAAATATTTCTGCTTCCATTGACAATCAAAGGAAATTTTGGGAATCGGTTCATGTCGTGGTCAAAATGAGCTGCATCTTGTACATTGCACAATGTATTACATATTGCTGTGCGCTAATGTCTGTTGTGAATGACTTTTTCCTTTTTTTTATTTATCATGTTGACCCGTTTCTATGGCGTGTATAAATTCCTCGCTAAGGTGCAAATATTTGCCTCTCGTTCACGCGGTTTGTGTTTTCAGAACTTCAGGAACTAATCGGTACATGTTATGGCCCGATTGATTTGCCTACTTCCGCCTGAATTCATTTTTACGAGTATCCACTTTGAAATGGATTTGAAATAATATATTAAAGAAAATATTGAGCAAAGGACAAAGCCATGACCAGTTGGAGTGTTTTAGAAAATGTTCCAAAGCGTTACTGCTATAAAGACCAGTGATCGGGCAGAGCCGACTCTTGAAACGTTTCCTGTGATTTTTGTCAACGAAAACAAATAAGGATTTTTATAAAGGTATACGAATTTTAAAGTTATCTTGAAATCACATTGAATGAAGTTGTCCTGTGTTAGTGGTAGGGATTTGGTTTTGCAAATAGAGCCTTTTGAACTATTCACCTTTTTTGTTTCTAACAAGTGTTATTCTCGTCTTCATAATTCATGTTCAAAGTAATCATATTTCCTTTATAATCGTGCAAATGTTTCCAAAATGTCTGCAGTGAATGGGGTGGGGTTAGGTCTGTTCTTGGTTGGGTTTAGGTTTTTAGATTTAGTTTGTAAAGCAGTTGACAGTGCTGGTTGAAAAGAATAACATTTTTGTTCACTTATTTGAGCCAAATATTGAAAAGTTGATCAAAGAATAAATTTTACAGATGTTTCATATTGTTGCTCATACAATTTTTAACAACATTTTAAATGTTTAATTTTCCAAAACTTACTGTCAGGAATAGTAGCTTTGTTCTTGAGAAAATCCATGATTAAATGGTTAAAGAAGCCATATTGATGTGTTCTAGACTACAAACAGAAGAAATAGGCAGACATTCAATGTCCAAATGCGGGTTAAAGTTTGGAATGATATTCATAATTAGTTTTTTGTGGTATAGTAATAATAATAATAATAACGATACTAAATTGAGAACTCACAATTTTTAGACTTCCAAAGGAAAAACAAGTTAGTGCATGCGAAAATATCCATTCTCCTTCATTAACTTAATCTGCTTAGCTTAGCCATCTTCACCCATCAACTTGTCACTTTGTCAGTTTTATTTGAGCAGCATTCAGAAAAACATCTAAAAGCTATGCTTTCAGTCAATTGTTGTAACCTTGTGGGTAGACTTCTGTTAAGTGATTTGTTTTGTTTCTAAGCCAGTTTTAAAAAAAGATGTTATGTGGAATATAATGCTTTCCAAGCAAAGCTATTAGGTTTGAAGTGACGGGAAACTGTTTTATAGTCTGAAGAATAACAAGGCTACAGAACCACAGAATATATAATTAGTTTGAGTTAACAATATCATTACTGGGTCCACAGATAAAGTAAAGGCAATGGAACAAAAAATTAAGTCCTTTGGGGTACAGTGGCTATTATGTTAGTGTGGAGGAAAATGGTGTGAGAGTTCTCATGTCCCTGGTGTAAAAAAGTTCTTTTAAACAGTTAGACCTGTAAATAGGTGAAGGCTCTGCATTGACTTTGACTTTGTTAATCTTCCAACTCCGTGGTGATCACGACCCTTTCTACTTATGTAGACAGGTTCATGTTTTAATCACCAACTGCAGGCACAAAATATCCAGATAGGTGGACCTCAAGCTGGGGCTTGGTTTCATTTTAAGAAACAAAGTAATGCTTATACAGTATAATTATATGTTCATCATCATGATTCAAGTGAATAGACATGTGATAAGTCATATTAGATACTGTATACCCTATCCTGAGATGCTAGAGGTTGTTCTCACTCAAGAGATGTAATTTGGCATTCTGCTTAGTTGCAGGTAATGTCTCTAGAGTGAGCATTGTGTCTGGCACCAATAGTTAATCATTACACCAAAAAGGAAATTAACCAGTGACATTTTTAAAGTGGAGTTCTGTGAATAACTAGAAGTTTTGGACAATGTCATACACAATTTGTTAAAGATTTCACTAAGTGTTTAGTACATTCAAGTCCAAATTTTGTGTGAAACATGAATGCATTCTTCCATCCAAGCAAAACTAATTTAATAAAGTTTGGTGTAAGGAAGTGAGTGTGGTGAAAAATGATGAGAGAAACATTTATTCCAATGGTAAACTACATACATGTAGATCTGCAGTTAAGTAGTATAAGAGGATTGTGTTACATAATAGTTTTAAAGCAATTTTTAACTAGCTGAAGAATGCTATAAGGTATATTTCTTGTTCTTTAGTTGGTGAATTTAATTTCATGCTGTCCAAAAGTTGTACTGAATTACAAATTGTAACATATTTGTATGTGTGTTTGATTAGTCTGGGTTGATATGTGTTTTTGGCTGTACAGTTAGGTGTAAAGCTGGTGCTTCACCTGATCTGGCAATGGGACAACACTTGAAATGTCAGCTTTATGCCAAACCTTGTGGCAAAAAAACATGCTATAATTATCAACCCTTGTTGATCAGAACACTTGTTTAGCTTATTCACCAATGCAAGAAGTATAGTTTTTTTTTCAAAATTAGTCTTCTATAATTTGTTTGGCCTGCCACACCCAATATACTATAGCAACAGGTACCGTAAATTCCTATATGATAACCCAAGATTTCTTATCTAAAGTTTGGGGGCCTGCTTATGCTAAGGGTACGAACTTTTGACAAACTAAAATAAGACACTAAGTATTAAGGCAAGAAATTTCAATGCTGAAGTGTTAAACACCAACTGAACAAACTGCTCTTCTGATGGCAATAATTATACTTTCTCAAATGGAACTGTTCTTTCATTCTAATGCAGCAGCTAATATTTCATTTACTGACTTTATATGTCCTCCAATCTAGTTTTCAAAATCAAAACCTATCAATCTTAATGCATTTTGTGGAGCTCTTGCATATTTCGATCAATTGATCACTCGCCCTAGGTGAGACAAAGTTACCATAGCTTGAAAGCAAACTTGACTGAACACGACTGTATCGTGGGAGCTAGTACCAGTCTCCAACCCGCAGTTTAGCGGTTGATTGATATTGTCTTTTAGGGGGTTTTCACATTATGATTGCACAATCTTTTTCTTGCTTGGCAAAAGATGTTTAAAATACAAAAATAACTTTTGCTACAAGTAATTCAAGCACATTTCTACCTTAAAAGGATCCACGACTGTTTCAACAAGTTGAGGCAGAAATGCACTTTGAACAGAGCTTAGGTTTGCTGCATACCAGAAAAATGATGCTTTGGTCTTTTAAGCCTACAAATCGGGGTTTTCTGAAGGTGATTTTATACTGCTGAATTTCCCGGTGATGCCATCTTGCAATGTGGTGTATTATGGTTGTAGTACCAGTCTCCCTCATTTGCTAACATTGTTTTAGACAAGAAAAGAGCCTGGCACTGCAACGGTAACACATCACATTTCAAGATGGGGCACCGGGAAATTCAAAAGTGAAAAATCACCTTTAGAAAACATAATTTGCAGATCTACAAGACCAAATCATTGTTTTCTGCTATGTGACAGACCACAGAGCTCTATTTTCAAAGGTCATTTTGGATGGAAAATGTTCAAAGAGCCGAGGATCCCTTTAAGCATTGCAAATATGGTATGAATAGTTTAATTTCAAGGGTGATTGAAACAGATTACAGATTGCTGTAGTGAATTTAGTGCTGGCCCATAGGATAAAATAGTTATTAATTAACTTAATGTTAAAAGGGTTTCTTTCTGTAAATTCATTGGTTTGCTTTTGCATAGCATAGTTTTTTTTGACAACCATAAATATTCACACAAAACTGCACTTTCTAAGGACAGAGGAAATTCATCCCACTGCAGTCTATGGTTAACTGATAAACTCGATATTTTAACTCTGATAAATTTGTCCTGTTTAATTAGCAAGAGATCTGAATTAAATTCTAAATGTTGTCACAAAAACAAATATGCAACCAATCAAAAAGCAGATCATTCCAACCATCTTCCTCAAATTATATATATAAGACATGGTCTGGCATTTTTATTGGAACAGTCTGATTATTTTCCAGTGTGTGAAACCTGAGTTACAAATAACTTTTATATTTTCCCATCTTTGCTACAACTGATGTACTGTAGACATTTAAATAATGTATTTCAATTTGTCTTAAAATCTGTATCAGTAAAGGTTAAACAAAGATGCCAGTTGTTTAATTCTTTGTTAATATGAATGGGTTAACTTGCTAAACATGTTGAATAGCATTTTCTCGTAGACTGGAACTGTTGAATTTTTGGTGACAAAGGTAATTCTTGCAATAGGTTAAATAAGACCTTTTCTTAACTGTACCAATGTTTATATCACAGGGCATGCAAATGTCAACACAGGGTGGCCCACAGCAGATGATTTCTGTTCCCATGGGAATGCAGCCCCAGCCAAGTTTTCAGAATCAGCCACGAATGCAAGGTAGCCATCAGCAATTCTACCCACCCACTGGTCGACCAATGAGAATAAGACCCAGTCATCAGCCGCCACAGCAAAACCCAATGTATTCATCACCACCTACAGGTCCCATGATGCAATTTGTCCCTCCACAAGGGACACCAACATTCATACCACAGCAGCAGCAATACGTACAGACACAGGTATGCCAATGATAAGTTGGTGGTTTACCCCTGGGGCAAAACATTAATTCCCTCCTGTTTTAGCTTAGATATTGGTACTTAGTCAGGTAATCTGTAGTGCTGTTCCTCAGTGGCTATACTGCTTTTACCATGTATGCCAGGGTGTAAAGTCAATCTTAGTTTCTGCTGAGGCCACAAGAGGATGATGATGAAAGTCAGTCTTACATGTAGACTACTTTAATGAAGACAAAACATTGAATTTAGTTAGTTGACCTCCATGTAAAATCTGGTCAAGTAAACTGTAGTGCTTAATAGTCCATGCTAAAAAGGACTTTGAATTTTTTTGAAGGATTTTGCTTTTGCTTTCTGGAGCTTCTTAGATATTATATATTTGCAACCTTTTGTGCAAAAAAGGGGAAAATGAAATATCTGTGAGTTTCGTCATCTTTCCATGTGTGTCACATAGTTTTATTGACCAGGAGTTAATGTGAAGGTGGGAATGTACACTGGCCCTGTCTTGGTTAAGGAAACATACATGTGGTCATAATTTGCAGATTATTACCAGTGGGTTATCTGTTCATTTTGCCCTGCATTGGAGCTGGTGTGGGTAATCTACCAGTGTGGGTAATCTGTTAAATAAGTTGATTTGTGTAACTTTTCCATGATTATTGAACTGGAACACAAGGTTTTGATACTGGATGTTTGAATAGTTGAGTCTGTCTTTTGATTTTACAAACATGTTTATGATATACAATACATTGTGAAGTTTGCTCAAATAAAATTGTTGTCGTCTTTGAAAACAATTACAGTAGTATTTTGTATGATATGAAAGTGCGTGTAATGTGCCGGTGCGGGTAATCTGTTGATGTTTATTTCTGTAATAAATATCGATAAAAATGCATGGGTGTGGGTAATCTGCGGTGTGGGTGATAGTCTGGAAATTACGGTAATTTTTTTTGTTGCATTTGTGCTGGTGCTTCAGCGAGTGCCCATCTTGTCACATTACATAAAAATTCATCCTGCATTTGAATGCTGAGATAATGGTCTTATTATTGTTGACTTGGAAAGTTCACAGCGAGTGAACTGCGTGTTAAAAGTGAAAGAAAGACACAATATTGTATTTACATATGTTGCAAATATGGTGCAAAGTGAATAAAATGAGTGCAAGCTAATGCAGCTACAGGTTACATCCTCGGGCAGTTTGCCTTATTTTGAGCAAAATGGGCATAATTTCTGAAGTTGATGAAAATGTAAACTGATTTTTTAATAACCTTTCAGAAAACATATGTTTTAATGGAGATTTCTTCCTGTGTACCCTTTATCACTATTGAAGTTTGAGAAATACTTTTCTAAACCAAAGATTAACTAAACCTTGGTTGGGAAATTTAACCCAGATTTAATTATAAGCTTCTCAGGTTTACGTTACATGTAATCAAGAAAGTTACAAAGGTGAATAAACTCTGACTTATTAGCAAGTTCTTATCAATGTTTAGTTATGTTTCTTCCTTTATTGATCTGTTTCAGAATGAATATAATCAAGCACAAGTTGTTGGTGGGCAGTTACAGTTCCGACAAGTTGTACCCCAGCAAGTTCCTGGGCAATTTGCATCCATGTCATCACCAGCATTTTCGCAACAGCAATCCCCTTATGGTATGCCACAGACGACAGTATATACACAACCTCAGCAACCCTTCTATATTTTTAAAACACCACAGGCGCCAGTTTCCTTGTCACAACAACCGCCTCTTAGACCACCTGAGCCGAAACGAGAAAGAAAAATCATCCAAATTAGGGATCCAAATCAAGACAATAGAGACATAACCCAAGAGATTTTAATGTCTGGGGCACATTCTGGAAGTGGCACTCCAAACTCAACACCAGATGCTTCTGGTAGGTCAAGCAACTCCAATACTCCGCCAGTTAATTCTCACATTGATGCTGGAGCTCAGTTTGCAGCGCAGGTAGCTGCAACTCTGGCCAACGACAAACCTTCCTCAAACAAGTCAAGTCCTCAGACCAGCAAACCAGCTTCCCCTGCAGTGACAACAGAAGTGGCTGCTCCTCTGCAGAATAATGAATCTAAACTTGTAGAAACTAGCCGTGGAAGTGTTGTTGCTGTTAAGGTAAAGCAAGCCATTGTTCAGCCTGAAACAAAGGTAGAAAAGAAACCACAACAACCTCCATTGGTTGCAGAGGCCCCAAAGCCTGCCACTGAAATTCCTCCTGCTGTAAAGGAAACAAATGTGCCAGAGGTAGTAAAACCTCCAACAGAAATAAAGCAGGATGAGGTGAAACAAAAAGATTCCTTGCCAACAGAACTCAAAGCCACAGAATTTACACCTGAAGAGAGCAAACCTGCAGAAAGTGTTGAGAAAACAGATACCAAACCTGCAGTCGTTGTTGCTTCAGATGCAAAAAAGGTGGTTGAACCTAATGCTAAGGAATTGTTAGATGAACCTGGACAGAGACAGCAAGCTGCAGAAAAACTTGTGTCAAATGGACTAACAAAAAGTGTCGAAGTGACACCAAGTGTTGTTGCAGTACAGGACACACAAATCACTGATATCTTAGCTTTGCCCAGTGAAACTGTGGGAGACAGTGAAAAAGTAACAACTGAGGTAGAGACGCCTAAGCAGATAATTACAGAAGAAAGTATAGCTCAAGACTCTGTGAGTGAGCTTAGTACTTTGCCTGATGAACAAAAAGTTAATGGACACGAAAACCAGTCAGTGGATGAAGGAGCAGTCCCTGAACCTGCAAAGACTGCAGCAGAATCTCAGATGTCAAGTAAGTGGATCTGTAGGAGTTTATGGGCCTTTTTTAACCCTTTCAGCCCCAGCCAGTTTTATCAACATCTATTTTCTCCCTACGATATCACTACAAAGTAAGTTG
>JANRMR010177780.1:0-12087 GCA_025434825.1 Bergia sp. 'catenularis' | reverse complement strand
GGCACTTCCTAACGTCAAATTCCCGGTCCCCGGGAAAAGGCTTTTGTCAAATGCCCGGGGGTTGCCCGGGGGGGGGGGGATGTTGAAGTTTCGAATTGATCGATACATAACTTGATGAAATTCTCTTCTAATATTTCAAGATATTTTAAAATAATATATATATACTGCTTCTCACTACCACAGGCTTCTGAAATTATTTTTGCAAGTGATATTGCATCCCAGTCTTTATCTTGTTAATATGTAAATTTTTGGATGACTTTGTGCTATTATCATACAATTTTAATTCTTGAATGTTGCATAT
Source organism: Bergia sp. 'catenularis' (assembly GCA_025434825.1). Classification (NCBI taxonomy): domain Eukaryota; kingdom Metazoa; phylum Cnidaria; class Anthozoa; order Zoantharia; family Parazoanthidae; genus Bergia; species Bergia sp. 'catenularis'. The sequence continues at coordinate 11,786 of JANRMR010177780.1, read as the reverse complement.
TAACTATGATGATGTCTGGAAATCCTTCTGATTATCAGCTGTAAAAACAATTTTCCTATTGATCAACATGGTGGTGTTAATCTCTCATTATAACTTGGTCATTTTCTGCAACCATTAACTTTTGATTAGTTAACTAGTTAATCTTTGGGTATAATTTTCCAACTTAATTGGAGTTTATTGGAAATGCTCATAAGTTTGTATTAAAACTTTTTATAAACTTGTGGGATAAAGAGTTTCGTGTTTTTTTTCAAAATGTATCATTGCTTATTCTGTTAGAATTGTTGGAATTAAATTCTTTGAAAGTTTGGATGCCATTTATGTCTCTTTGAGGGTATGGGAGATATTGACAATATCACACACAATTTGTGAGTTGTATCAACTTTGAGATGGTTTATTGCCAGTTTCAAGTATCCATATTTGTGATTCATAAACAAAACAACCAGGAACATCTTTCTTCAATTGTATATAAGCAGCCAAGTAATTAATATTTGTTTTACAGTTGGCACCACACACACCAGTTCATGTTTGTATTCCGTTAGAATAACATAACTGATGATTATTACATCATGTTATTTTTGGAATGTTTCTCTGTTCTGCAATATTGGTTGTTATTCAAGAATGTGTAAACATTTAAAAAAATCCACCAAACAAGTCAAATTTTCTGTTGAAAATAATTTTAACTTAAAGGAAGACTACCATGTATGCACATGCTTGTGACACAAGATGAATTCCTCATTAAAAATAGAAATATCTGAAGCATGTTGCAAGCAAAAAGTAGAAATATATTTAACCTTGAATCTGGTGACTTATAATTGAAGAGGCTAGTGCAAAAATGACGTAAGTGACTTCATATTAAAGCCTTAATTCTCCCAAACATTATGAAAACAAAGACTACGGAACCTTTGGAGAGTTTAGAAGTGGATCCAAAGTCACTTACGTTGTTTCTGCACAAGTGTCTTCAATTACAAGAGCTTGGATGTGATGGTCCAAAACTTGAAAGCATGTTCACTACTTCCTCTAATAACTATCTCTCACTGAGAATCTCAAAAAGTAATTTTATTTTCTTTTTGGAGGCAAAATTGCAAATAACTGAAATCCAACATGCATGCACATACTGTACTGCAAGTATCCAAACTTAAGGTTAAAGATTTCTCTATTATATCTCTATTCTCTCTATATATTGTATGTGGGGTATCTGCATGGTCTCGCCAGACTGAAACAGAAGAGCACTACACCCTTTTGTTTTTCCTAGTGTCCTTTTGTTTAATCAGTTAATTTTCCGCCAAAAAAAAGAATTTTAGTTTGTTTTTTGAGTATTGTTGAAGGGCAAGCATCGATCAGTGTCCTAACAAACGCAAAATTCAACGATCAAGCAAAAATGAACAAGTCTGTACATATACAGTCAGCAGTGCATCTTCGTGTGGCTGTTTCTATGGTTTCACTTGGTTTTCTGCCAATCACAGCGTGAGTGTGCTCATGTACATGATTGTGTGTTTTCTGTTCATCTGAGCACTGTTTGTTGATAAACATGTCTCGAAAACGAAATGCAAACTCTACTTTAGATCAATTTTTCTGTCCAAAGCAACAGCTATCATCATTCAAAACAAAATAGAAGCCAAGTGAAAGATCACAGAAAACGGATGAGAAATCAGATTGACATCAATCTCAATTCAAGCGATCGTGGCAAAAAGAACATTTGTGGTTGTTGTTCAAAAGAAATCGATGCAGTTTGTGTGAGAAATTTGAAACAGTCAGTGCTAATGGGAAAAATGCCTGGATGAGTGATGATGGGTATATGAAGATCCGTTTAGATAAAGTGAAAGTGCTTATCTGCTTCATCTGCTAAATAAAAAAGAAATTGTGACCTGTAAAGACATGTTGTCTTGTTATGCAAATTAGTTTATTGATGTGCTAATTGGGGCACCCTTTTGCTGTTTCGGTCTGGTGAGAACCCTGGCCTGAAATGAAACTAGTACCTGCTGACTGCCAGGATATTCAACTATGGTATACTCCACATCTGCAAAAAAGGTGAAGTCCCCAATAATTTATTACCTGTGGCTCACCTTACAGCCAGGGGGGATACTCCCTAATTATGGTGGGTGGTTGTGGCATACTTCACAAAACTGTGACCTGTTTTCAGACTAAATTATATGAATTTTCCAAGCCAGATTCAGACCTGATGATAGAATAATTCAGGGATGTAAAATGTGTTTCATATGCCACATTTCCACATTTTCAAAACCGATGCCTGTTTCAGACAAAAAAGGTTAAAATCTATTAATACCCAATTTGAGACCAAAGTGACTCAAAAACCCTATCCTTTGGCACTGCACTTGCCATAGTTCATGTGAGTGAGTTCCCCCAGCCTTACAGTGGCTTGATCTCAGGATCTTTCTTTTTCCCTTTAATATGTCAAGGGATAGAAACTTGTTAGGTCGAGTCCAAGGTTATCTCTAGTTGATACTATAAAATCATACTTACTGTATAAGGACCTCCACAGACGAGAGAAACAGTTAAAAAATATAAACAGTAATAATTAGTTGACAAATATAAAAAGTAATCAATCACAATTAGTGCTCGACACAGCTTTTCTCACACAGCAGATGAGGATTAATAGTTATCTGCAACTTTAACTGACTAATTACCTGTAGCCCTACTACGTACTTCATTCCCAAACATCCCAAATTGGTTTAAAGGGGCTCTTTGATGGCCGAGTCAATTGTTTTTCTCTTTTTCAGAAATTAAATTTGTACGTTCTTTATCCAAATAATTTCAAAAGAAAAAAACTCAATTAACCAGTAGGATTGTCAGTAATTAACCACTTCTACCAAGGTTTTATGCATTTTAAAGTAATTTTAATAATTAGATTGTGTTCCTGCTCCGGAACACAGGATTTTTCAACAGTACTATAATCTGATTTAATCGCCGCCTAGAACATACTACCCATAGCAATTACCTCTTGAAAAACTGAAATTCACCATACCAAAGAAGATGGCACCATGCAATGCATTGTGATGAAAGGGACAAAATATGCAAGGAATGTAAACAAACATGGCAGCTGGTCATGGTCCACAGCAACTTTCGAAAAAGAACAGAACCTCGGCAACTTGAGCTTCCAGCTTTCACAATAGTAGCAGGTAACACAGCACTTGTTATTAGGCATTTTTTGCCTACTGCTGCAACTCTGTCTCAAAGGCAGCCATGTATGTTTATATTTTTTGCATATTTTATCCATTTTGCCACAATGTATCATCTTTTTTTCCATCAGGTGCCATCTTTTTCGGTATGGTGAATTGGTATCTGAACAGTGCCAGTTAAGAGATATTTTAGCTTGAAACAGCTTTTTTGTCAATAAATATCCTGAGCATGTGCAAAGTCGTGAAAGAGCCCTTTTAAGTTGTCAGTGGCTATCCCACAGCTGGGGCAAATTTATTGTTGATAGTAAAACAGCCACGTTACATGTAGTTATCAAAGAGAAAAACTCATGACTTATAGCTATTGAGATTTTTGACAGTTTGTTATCATTGACTTCAGACACTGTCACTCAGGATTTCTCAGTTTTTGATTACTTTTTATAATTAGTATTTCCCCCATCTGTTGAGGCCATAAGCCTCTCCACTGTTATAAATCCCTCCCCCAATTTGTAAGCCAAATACTTTTAATTACTAACAAAAAAGAGTCCAACTTAAGTTTCTGCTTTCTCAGTATAAGCTTCCCTCTATCTATCACCATTTTCATCAGAGAAAACTGTTTCCAGTCGCATTCTCCTAAGTTCTATCTTGTGGGACTTAAGAACCCACACACTTCCTCAAAAAGAGTAGGCTAATCTCAGTGTTTGGTGAGGACCACGTGGGAGAGTACAAATGCATGTCTCAAGGACCTAAACACCCTCAATAAATAAAACTTCCATCCTTATTTGACTTTAATTTATTATTAATTAGTTTTGTTGTTTTTTGAAATTGATTACCAGCTGACTAAGACACAGATGTGGTTTATTGCAATTTTAAATTTTTCATAATTATTAGCAGACCAATATTAACATGGAAAATTCTTGTCTTCAATGTCTCCAAGTGTACACTCAGTTGGAATTGTAAGCTTGACCCTTTATGAATATAGATAAACTCATACCTACATATACAATGTATTTGTAAAACTCAACTGCTTTGTACAATAATTTATTGTGTAAGTGGAATTTTACTGTACATTCACTAATAGCAAATTTATTTTGGTCACTTCCAAAGAAAGACATCCAACTATCATCACAAATATTCAAATAAAATTACTGTATTTATTAGAATAAGCACCCGGAGTGCTTATTTAATTTTTGGACTTTTAGGGAGGGAGGGGGGGCACTTATTAGAGGGAGGGCACTTATTAAATTTTTACCATTTTAGCCGTAAAGACATTCGAATCTTAAGCAAATTTATTATCTTCATAGTATTCACACAATTCTCTTAATCGATTTCAATTTCATTGTCACTGACGTCTATCAATGAGCTTTTTTGGTGACATTGTATCTTTGTGTCAATAGCCAATTATGTGGTAATAATAAACAACAATTTCATGGCAAGTCTAGTACATTTTTTTGGGGGGGTGCACTTATTCGAGGGAGGGGCACTTATTTAATTTTTTTACTTTTAGGGGGGTGCTTATTCGAATAAATACAGTAGTTTTGTGCACCATGATTGTGTACCACAGCTAACACATGTAGCATGAGTTAATTTTTGCAGGACAGCCTAGCCATTAATTAATTAACATCCATCAGAAACATCAGTCAGAACTTTGGATTTGATAGTTATAATTTAGAGCTAATGACCATCATTTCTCTATCTCAAATTGTTCAGATAAAGTGCAAACCGGGAGTGAGAATTCGGGATGCGTTAGACAAAGCAATGAGAATGAGGGGGCTCATACCAGAAATATGTATCATCTTTGATGACTCGCGGTGAGTACTGAACTTTGGAAACAAATTTTTTGTTTTCACATAGTAAGGACCTATTTACATGAGGAAAGGCTGATTCTACATGTATTTGTGTGCGAGGTTAGTGCAGTTGGTGAGATCTCTGACTGCCAACCAGGAGGTCCCGGGTTCAATACCCCGGCCTGGTCAAGGGTTGAACTTTGGGCGACCTTCTTTCCCCACACTGTCCGTGGACAGGGACGTTAAGCCGTTGGTCTTGTCTCTCGACATTCTATCAGGGGACTTAAAAGAACCCACACACTTCTCGAAAAGAGCAGGGTAATCCCGGTGTTATGGTTTGTCACCTACATACAGCTTATTCCAACTGGCTGTAGGTTGAGCTCCGAGGTCAGGCATGGACCGTATAGTGGCTGCCAGAGGCGCCTGTATGTGATTTCGGTTCGACCTCATGAGCTACAGGTTGCTGAAAAGCCCCACGGGGAGCACCTGTATATATATGTATGTATATATGTATTTGTACAGTACAGCTATCATAGCTCCTGGGTCAACCTAGCAGGCAATTCAAATTAAATTGCATTTGGTTTATTTGAGAACATGAACAGATTGAGTTGCTCAGTATACATTGTACTGAGTGAAAACAAAGCCACCTGTACATGTATGCCTGACTATGTCGTACTTTTTTATTGATTTTTAGTTAGCAGAGTTCTGGGGTTTTTTTGCCAGTTGCAGTATCATACTGTAGTATGCAGGTTCTAAGATTCCCTCTTCTTCTCCCATTATAAGCCCATCAAAAAGCTAAAGTTTGAACACACCATAAACCTTCTCCCCTTTGAACACAGATTTTTAAAATGTTGGGACGATTTCCTGAAGTCCAAATACTTGCTATATTTTCTTATTACATTTCTGCAAGTTTTTTTTTGTATCAAATTTAGAAAAACTTACGAACAAGTAAAAGCCCATGGCATACAACCAGCCTGCATTATATAATAATTATTAGTTGTCATGTCACAACATGAAGTTTACAGGTTCCTGTAGATCCTTAAAAGTCTTAATTTGGTTTATATATTTTTAATATAAGGTAAACTTTGAAAAGGTTCTAAATTTGCAAGATTCATTTTTTTCTTCTAAAAGGCCTTAGTTTTTTGCTCATGTGAAAGACATATTGTTATTTATTTGTTTTCATTTTAGGCCAAACTTTAGCTGGATGCATGGTTTTGTTTGGTATAATAGAGCTACATAACTGTAGTTATTCACTTTTAAGCCACACTCACAATTAATACAAGCTGCAACCCCCTTTTTGGTAAGACTTGGCGAATGGTTTGTGAACGGTTTAATTTTGGAAAATACTCAGTTTTAAGCCACACCCCCAAACTGCTAAAAGCACATGAGTAAAATTACAACAAAAAAGATAAAACTTCCAAAAATTCGCCAAAACAATACATGTACTTGCAGTGGTTGCTTTCAAAACAAATGAGCAACAAAAAGTTAAACAATGCTTGGAACAATGTGGATTATAAGTACATGTTAACTGAACTTTAAAGCTTAAGAAGCCAGAAAATATAGTACATAATTGTGAAACATAGTCATGCTGGAATGTGAATATAACAATGTCAGATCTCCTACTTATTGTATACATTCATTAATATTCTACTAACCTTTACACAGTAATGTTATCATTACTTTGTAGTTGACATGAATTTATATATTAATATTTATTCACTTATTTACTCATGAGTTTGACAAGTTTTTTCTTCCACATTTTATTCAGAGATATAATATCATGGGACACAAAACTGACAGAGTTAGAGGGTGGAGAGGTGAGTACATGGTATTTTTAACAGGTTCCTGTAGAAGTTCCTATCAGAAGTTATTTCTTGTCTTAAACTTCCATTATTTTACTGTCAGCACTCCTTATTATAAGAGGATGTTGCTGCCTTTGAAGATTCCAGTAACTCTTCAGCTGGATCACTGCCATCAGTAGCACTGTGTAGTTGCTTGTGGGTAAATTTTGTGCTTTCTCTTCAAATCAAGTTGTATTTTGTCACAATATAAATTCTGGAGATCTTTTTCTAAAAATCGTGAGATTTCAGGACCTTGTCGTGAGATCATGAGAAAACATTAAGCATGAGAGTTGACAGGTCTGATTCATATTCAGTAGAATTAGAGATGTTCTAAGCTTGAAGACATGTATCCTTTCTAAAGTTGTCAAAGTGATAATAAAAACTGCATGTTACCCCACCCTGAACCATTAGTGGTTAAAGCAAGATCACATCTAAAACTATAGATGCCTGTTCTTTTCTTGGATAAATTTCCCTTTGAGCAACACTTTTAGATTGCACTCAACTGGCAGAATATCATTGAAGTAATACGGTGATTACTAACCAATATTTGAAAAGAGTTGTTTACCCAAGTGGTTATTTACTGAGTACGGATTCTAGTTGTTTCACAAGTGCAAATAAGTTCTATTCAGACACTTAGCTAGGTTTCATATTATTAGCAATGATAAATGTTATTGAAAGTATGAACCTGAAACTATAAGTATACAAGTTTTGTAAACAATTTTACAATCATAAACATACGTCTGATTTTGAAATGCTTCTTGGCCCTTATGACATCACTGCATTTTTGTCAAGTTATCAAAGATGTTTTAATAAGTTAAATGTTACCAAACTCATTATATATCCTTCAAATTAAAGTAATTTTGATTGATGCAGATGTTTTCAAATCATCAAAGACATATAAATATAACTATGTACCTATCAGTGTTATGCCCGTGGGGGGAGGGGTTGAGCATAGGATGGAGATTTGACATTTTACTGAAATTTTTTGTCAAAATTCCCTTCCGTGGGGACAACAAGTTTGGTTGAGAGTGCCATACATTTACTGTAGTTTAACCCTTATGTCTCCAGTTTTATCTGTCAAAAGCCTTTTCCACCATCAAACTGAGACTGTCATATTCCCACCCCATGCTTGACCCCATCCTGCATGGGGCATAACACTGATAGGTGCATAACAGCAATATGCAGCCAACTGTATGTTGTACATAGTTTCTGATGGCCCACATGCAAGAAAAGAACAAAACAATCTTACTTGTCTACCATATTTGAATTTTGAACCCCGGGGACTACTCTCAAAGTTGCATAATTACATGTAACCCTAAAAATACCCAAAATCCTGTCAAAGTATCCTGCCAAGACTGAAGGTATCAAATGTCACTGACTTTAATTTGTTGTCTGTTTCAGGGGTAATCAAACTTTCATTAGTTTCATAACAAACTTGAATAAAAAATTAATGCAACTTGCTTATTATAAGTACTGTTTTAGGATACTTTTTACTCCTTAAAAATAACCAAATTTATAGGAAAATTTCTTATCAGCTGGCTACTCTATCCCTAAAAGATATGAGCACCCTTGACTTTCAGCTACAGGAAATACCCCCCCCCCCCTCCCCTCTCCCCCGCTACACACATACATACACACTCCCTTGGGTGCTGACTATTGCTGACTGGTGTTCTCTGTTGATACAAGCTTTGCTTACCCTTGAAAAGAAATGCTTCCCTCAGATAAAATTTGGCATAGTTATAAAAAATGTGGTTCTTTGGGTGAGCAAAGCTTCATGCTCCATAGACATTGCCAAAGTCTACAGTTATTTCATATTATTATGATATTATAAATAATAATACTTTCCTGGTCTGCACAAAGTGGTTCATAATTTAATTATCTTTGTTAACTTTTTGAAAAGTTAAGACAAGATCTGGCAACACTTTTATGCTGGAAAAATATCAATTGAGAGCAGTTCCCAACATTCACTGACACAAGTATCAATCTATCTATTTATCAGATATCTGTGGAAACCATAGATGAGCTGCCACGAACAAGTAACATATCCCATAATTTTGTAAGTAAAAAGCGAGTGCTTAATATGCAGTCCATGTAGTACTTAAAGGTTGGCTGGTGCATATGATCTGTTCAGTAAATTGTACATTCTCTATCCAGTAGATGTTCTGGTTTTGATTTCCCAATTAACCAGTAATTAAAAGTCAATCTTTCCATTAGTTTTGAAAATATACAATTGTTCAACATTGCTGATAGTATGTACTTCATTTTCCAAAGGAAGTGCCTTTATTAAAGGGGTTGTTTCACGATATGACTACACATAGTCAATCTTCCCATTGACTGGTAAAAGACATTAAAAATAAAAATTAATAAAATCACTTTAAATTGCTTCAAATGATTCACCCACAATTCTCTCTGAATCTTTCAATATGTTTCGTTTAGAAATTTACACTCAGAATGCTATAAAATGCGACTTTAGGAGTTCTACTTTTTAAAATTTTCCCTGGGGAGCATAGCATGCCTGTGAACCCCCTCTAGAGGAGCTTAAACCTTCAACGCTTGTTTTGGTTTCCCTGGGCCTGCAAATACCCTCAAGTCTGAGTCACTATCATCCCAGGTGTCACACAGTTTACATAAGAAGACTTAAAGTTGTTTTTTATTCATTTTGCAGAAGAGTGAATTCCGTATTCTAGTTATATTAGAAATATAAAGCAGAAAAGTAATAAATTATGAATCAATATTTTTAACTAAGGAGATGCCTGCTGGCCTATTTACAACTCAAGCTGATCAGTTCACATTCATAGATGATAAGTTTTCAGTGTACTTCAAGAACATACATGTATTTCATAATTAAAAGTGGCTGCCATTTCGAGACTTTGTTGTACACACAAGTTTTTTCTGGGTTGTTTCCATATTATGATCAATTCAGTCAGATGTTAGTGCATTCAAACTGAGATGATAACTTTTCAATGTGCTTGAATATATTTCAAAATTAAAAATCGGCCATTGTCATTTCGAGACGTTGTTGTACATGTACGCACATTAGTTTTTTCTGGGATGGTGCCAAATTGTGATCAGTTCAGTCAGATGTCCATGACATGCAGTGGCCACTCACGTGAATTTATGTAACTATATATAATTGAAATCAAAGAAATGCAATTCTGAAAATTAAGTGCTCTGATCTGTGTAATAAAATAATTGCTTTGAGCCTTTGCTTCAATACATAATTATTTGGTAGCACATGCATTTTGCATTTGTGCTGCTTATTAAGTTTTGTATCTTTGTGGGGAGCTGAGGTCATAGCAAAAACTCAAAATTGAAACAAATCTGAGCTTTTTACTGGCCAACGTGCATGACTAATTCTATATTATTTTCATTATTTTTTTCGGCAGGTGAGGAAAACGTTTTTTGCTTTAACATTCTGTGATAGTTGCCGAAGATTATTATTCATTGGGTTTAGGTAAGTTTTTCTATATTATTTCAAGGGTCTTTATTGACATAATTATTATATATAATAATTGTTTTGTTTACTAATTTGCAAAAACAACAGATGCTAATTAAAATTTTGAATTTAGTACATGTACTGTACAGGGTTCCATTAGTACAAAACTGCAGGAGGTCTTTTGGACCCTTAGCTAAATGTTTTAAAGGTTTACAAGTAGCTTTAATTAGGGAACACATTAATTTGTATACAGCCATACATTCATTGTAAATGACCCTTTGTAATAATTAGGAGCGTTTTAAATGTCATATTTCCTCAAATAAGCACCCGGGTGCTTATTTAAAAATCAGCATCAGAGGGTGGGCACTTATTGAAAGGGGGTGCTTATTTTTAGATAATGGTATTGATTTTCATGCATACATGTAGTTCAGACATTCACAGAGAATATGCAAATGGCCCGAAGGTTGAAAGATGAGCTGAAGTGTTTGCAAAATATTTGCAAGCACATGGACCTGACCATTGTACATGAAGACCTAAACTAAAAGAAACTCTCGAATGTTTTCTTTTAAAAACTGAAAAAATTAATAAATGCAGAAGGACTCTATGTAAGCTGTAGTTTGGATATTGTTAAATTCAGAGGGTGGAGGTGGGTGCTTATTCGAGGGGGTGCTTATTTCATCTTTTGTACTCTAAGGGGGGCACTTATTATTTTGAGGAAATCAGCAAATATTAAACTTTTAAAAGACTGCCGTTTTCTTTTCAAAACACCATTGCACATAATAGTTTGGCCACCTGTCTGGCCTCTTGTTTGCTTAAATTCTACAACTTCTTGGCCGATGAAAAAGTTAGTGAGTCCCACAGGACTTGTGACAAGTTTTTTTAATGCGTCCTTCCATGTTTTAATGCCTCATGGTCACACATTTGCGCATTATCAGAAGTCCTGACTAGTACCTAGTAACACATGTTGAAACAGCTGAAACAATCACTGTCACAGTTACCACCTGTACTCATTTTTTCAAAGGCCAGGGAATTCTCGGATACCATAATTATTTTTTTCAAGTCAGCTAAAAGTCAGGGAACTTTTAGCTTAAGACACTTAGTAAAACAATGCATTCTTCTGGAAAACTTGTAGTTTTTCCTATGACCTTTGAAAAGTGTTCTAGTCTAAGTACACTCTGGTATGCTGTGGTCAAGCAAGCCGTGCTGTGGTCTCACTGAGCTTGAGATAACAAGAGACTACTGTAAAGCCAGAGAGTGGATATAATTTGCATTTTGTATACAACTCTACTTATTGTTCAACAGTTCATAAATATATATATTATCATTAATCAATCTACAGACAGTACTGTTTCGTCCCTTGAGGACTCATTAGTGCAGCTCAGAGAATGATTTTGAGACTGAACTTCTGCACACCTGAGTGCTCAAACTCAAAAGAGTCAGCTATGTGTAATCATTATATGTTGCTTAACTAAATATAACCCTGAGTTATTGTGAGACTCAACAAGGTGCAGGATTGCCTGATTAACCTCTAGGGTTGTACATCCTGCGGGGGGGGGGGGGGGGGGGGGGGGGGGGGGGGGGGGGGGGG
>JANRMR010177769.1:0-12089 GCA_025434825.1 Bergia sp. 'catenularis' | reverse complement strand
TCCCCACCCAGTCTGAATAGGGTTAAACGAGCTGTGTTATCTTGAGAATGAAAAAAATATTGCCCGTGAAACACTAAGTCATGAAACATCCGGCCTGGTGCAGCTCTTGAAGGAAAATTAGATTTGTGAATTCTAGTTGTCGCTTAAAAAGCACCCGAATTATTTTTGATAAACTTAATAAACCAAATTTCGGGTGCTAAGCGCATTTGCATGTGCAGGGCTGAGTACCACGTGACCAGACCCAACCAGGGTCTTCTCTCGGAAGACGGAAGAGCTTGGGTACGAGGTTGACTCGACGAATGTTGTTCTTAGGAGTTTGACTTCAGTTAAAGTCGCGGCAAGGAAAACTTGAGTTGTATTGAGCCTTTCGAGGGCGGCTAGGTGCTAACAATTTTTATATTCCATATATGCCCTTCACAAACCGTCGAAAAACTTAACCATTTTCGTCGATTCCAAAAAACTGAACCCTTTAAGAGCTTTAAAGCCAACACGTAAAGACAAACATTGATCGAAACAAATTAAAATTGTCGTTGTTCTTCACACAAGTTTTTGTCTTGAACCAACAATGCTAAGGAACTTCGCAAAAATCAACTTTTGAGGACAAACCTTGGGTCGGGACTATGTTACGACTGAATATTAAAAATCGGAAAATTAGGACAAATATAGGCACGCAAAAATAAGGATACTTAGTTGCCCTTTCGGCTTTGGTCTTCACTGCGGTGGATAAGTTTGAAATAACAGCAAAACAAACATTATTGTCCTATTACATCTTCTCTTCAAACTTATACCTTTTCTACTGCTTTCGCACTAGAAATGGCACGAGCACGACTGTATTCCTTCGGAACCTGTCTTTGTACCAGCACCCGGAGCCGAGAGTGAAGACGAGGGAGTAATATTGTCCAGTGTGGTTGGCTCCAGAGGCAAACGACCTTTCCTATTGGTTCTTGATGCCAAGTCCTTCACAGAAATTGCACGTGCAACACTTGATAGACCCATTGCCCACTCGCTGCATGGTGCATTCCGACCCAGGTCCCCACTCACACCCGGACAATGCAAAAGAGCGTGGATGGAAACGTAGGTCTGGGCAGATAGCAAATAATTTTAAAATTGCATATATATTTGGGACGCTCTGTGGCGGCTTGAATGGAGTACCTATACTTCATAGATCGACGACTCCAGCTGATGGTTGGAAGACAATAGCTATTTTTATAAAACAGAGTTTTCCTTATGGGACATCATAAATACGTCCAATATTCGCAAAAGAACTAAAACTGGTCCCAGCAATTAATATGTAATTATAACCAGTCTTGTTTACTCAGTTTCAACATGGCATATTCATGATTGTGAATTAGCGTTTGCCTTTCGGAGATTTATGTGTGACTGTGAACTTTAGAACAAGTAATGGGAACAAACATAATTTATTTCCAACATTAAAAGCACTGGATTTTCTTCGTGATGGCCGTGTTTCAGAGCTATTTCCCGGAGCTACTCAGTGCTTTCGTATCCTTCACGTATTTCAATGAAGAACTTGTTTTTGACAAGAGAAAATGCCTTGCCGAGCTCAAATTTGAACGCAAGTCTAAGCATGTTGATCATCGGTGCCCAAACGAAGTGCAAGTTGAAAGTAGGTTTAAAGGTCAAAACTTATGCTGGGGTGCACAGACTTGCATCATGCGTTTGGTAACGGCTTAAAACACTACTTTGAATCCGCAAACTTATTAAATTTGAAAGACGCTCGACTGTTTGAAATAACAGACTTTTATTTATTAGGCTGTGTTCACACTTGATGCCCGAACACGGTGCCAGAGTACGAGCACTAACGTGAACAGACCTTAGCTTCTTTTTCAAGTACCCACGCCAGAATTCGGGCACGGTGCCCGTGCCCGAGTACAAGGTCTCGACCTTGTACTCGGGTACTTATGTGGGCACTGATTCCTTGTGCGCACACGTTTTTCGTTAGTTCCATTTTGTGCCGGTGCCCAGGCACTAGTGCTTGGGCACCAAGTGCGAGCGCAGCCTCAGTGACAGATGGTAGTGCTGGTATCTGATAGTATTCAATAATTTGTCGTAGTTATTGTCATAGCAAGAAAACGACGAACCACAGTTATATTAATTCAGCTCACATTTCGTGACAATAATTATAAAAAAAAATGGAATCAAACTAATGCAGAAACGAACAAGCTGAGCAATAAGAAGTCGTTAGTTATTTTTGTAAACATCACTCCGGGTTGTACACTTTTTCAAGTATATATTTGATTAATTTGATTATTGATCTTGTACAGTACTAGTGCTTATTGAACGGTACAAGTTAAACCTTATTTTTTCTTATTCATTTCCACGACTGATCGTTTTCGGCTTCATTTATTGAGCGACTAGTCCCAGTTAAATGTTGTTTGGTTTCGTGAAAATTAATTTATTGATCGATTTATAACTTTGTTATATTTGTTATATAAGATTGTATTATTCTACAGAATAATTGTTTTTCAGACTGTGACTGAATAATTGTGCGAACATTTGCACATACTGTAGGGCTGTAGGTCCAGTTTGGTTCTTTGGAAATCCCCGGGAAATCCATGGAAATGCGCTTGAAGAGTACTGAACTTCACATATTTGCCAGGAAGCAACACTTGTTTGCAGAAGCAGTAGTCATTTTGATGGCCAAAAGTTTTGTCAAAACTGGCAACGAAACTGATAGATTTGAGTATAAATATATTGGCATTAACGTTATTAAGAGTATTTATCATTAATACTTACATATTTTAATTTGTAAGTATTTAACCAAGTAGAGTTAGAAACTTTTATTATACACCAAATTTATATTTGTTATCAAGTCATAATTGATACAACTACAGAGTGTCCAACCTACCGACCAACTGAAATCGGGACAACTTTAATGATAGGGGAGACTTTGCGAGCGCCGAAGGCGCGAGCCTCTAGGGAAATCTGGGGGTATGCTCCTCCAGAAAATTTTGAAATCTGAAAGCCTTAAAACGCCATTTCCAGCACTCTCAGACTGCTATTAATGTCAAAAAGGTTCCGAGAATTGATCGTTGTCAGGTTTTCTTCTTAACTTTGATAAAAAAAAAAAAGCATTATCATGTAATAAATTTCACACCTAGTGTCACACCTATTCTAATGGTCCCAAATTCGATACTAGTTACTTACGAACGGAAGGGCCAAAACGTGCACATTGTGGTTTTATCTTCTGTTCATTTTCGCTCCGCGGGTTTACACTCAGTTCACTGGGAAAAAGATTAGCCATTAGTGTCTCACAGCGAACTTGGAATTCACCTGGATATCCAAGTTAATTATTAAGCAGTTTGTTTCATCGTATAACAAATATTATGATAAGTTAACGAAAATATCTTTCTCTGCTCGTTGGCTTGTGTGAGTTGATCTTCCAAATGGGGATTTTTCGTGTGCCGACTGAAGTCGAGTCGGGATTCGGGATTCTCAAGCAAAATCGGGACAATCCCGCCTAAATCGGGACGGTTGGACACTCTGCAACTATTTTGTGATATTTAGAGATCAGTTGTACTATTTTGTGCATATGCAAACAAAGCGTAACACGAGTGTTACTGAGAAATCATGTGATGTCATACTTTAATAAACACAAAAGTACCTGAAGCTTTACAAGTGCGTTATGGTATTGAAGATACTTTCCCCATGACTTCTGGTCAAAGCGGAACACCCACCTCGACAAAACATTTTACGCCTATTTTCTACAGTTTTCTTCCGTTGTGTTTAGCTCACCTAGCTATAGGCTGTGTCCGATTGGCTGTACCCTGCAATATGAATGGAATATAATCAAAGGGTTTCTAATTTTAAAATAGCCTCTAAATACGGTCAATAACTCCGGTAAAAAAAATAAAAAATTATCGGATTTAATAGTTATTTCAATTCCAAAACACAGTCAGTTAACCACAACCTTTGAACCCGCGTTCATCTGTGCAGATTAAAGTCGGCGAAACGGCCTCCTGACAGATTTTCTTTTTTTCCTGGATTTTTTTTTCTGAAAATATTGGTTAAAGTTAAGGAAAATCTAGATAAAAAGCCGTAAATTAAAAACGCTTCAACCCTTGGCGACTACTTTTTGTTTCATTTGTTGTCAAAACTTAAGGACGCTTCTCATGATCACTCATAGTCAGGTTTTGCCGGCGGTGCATTGTTTCCCGCCAAAACAAATTCCCGCGCCCCGTCAGTATAAAACGCAGATCTGCAGACTGGGTATAAAATGCAGACCAGGTATAAAATGCAGACCAGGTATAAAATGCAGACCGAGTAGAAAGTTTGGAAAAGCGTCGCAATAAAATAAAAATATTTAAATTTCAATATGTAGTTACGTTAAAACTGATCAATTCAACTATCTCCGTCGTCTCAAGTAACTAAATTAATAAGCCCGTAACACATACGGGTTTTAATAAGTTTTCTGTTCACGTCCTACCTGTCACATTGGCCAAAACAAACTGTATACAAACATGAAAATTAAACTGAAGCTCTGTAATATTTAACAATTGGACTACAAGTTCGAGTTTTCTATGAGTAAATAGTTAACGAGGCGCGTACCGCCGAGTTGACTATTTAACTCATAGAAAACGAGAACGAGTAGTCTGATTGTTTTAGTAGAAACCAACTAGCATACTACAGGCGCGTAAGCAGGGAGAGTGCAAAGGGTGCGTACGCACCTCCCCCCCCCCCCCTCCCCTCCGGGCCGAAAAGGTCCGCTTGAAAGGACCTAATCATAATTCCGTTAACAAAATGTGAATTTGTGAAAAACAAACCCCCTTTTTCTTCTTTTGATCACTCCGTGTTGTCTTCTTTTTCACCCTGAAAACGCACGAAATGCAGTCCAAGATAACCCGAGTTCTTTCAAATTTTAACTGGGGTAGAATGCCACCTGGTTCCAATTCCATTACTCACACGCACCTCCCCACGAAAAATCCTGGTTGCGCGCCTGTACTACCACTGCGGTAACTTAAATCCATCATTGTAAAAGCGTAAAAGCACAAAGCAGTTAGCAAAAAGAGATCAGAACAAGCAAAAAACCCCCAAACTAGAATCGATGATTTGTCATCAAGTTTTAAAGGTCGCGCGTGTCCACCGTTTGGCGCCAAATTTCCCGCTAACTCTTGCTATGTCAAGTGGTAGTACTAGTGCAGTAGTAGTATTTTTTTGAAATATAGTTACATTCACGTCTGAATCCGAGCCTCTAAATTTTTTTTAAATTTTTAGCTAAATTTCAGCCTCATTTTTCTTGTAAAATTGTTCTTATAAAGAAGCTTGTACAGAGGCGACGGAGTGTTTTGGTCTGTTTTGAAACGTCTATTTCCTAGTCACGCCGTTGCGTCAATGGGAAACCGCTTCTGTCTAGTTTAGTGGAAAATTCCGGTAGTTGATTGGCTTCTCAAACACGTTCTACAATATTATTTCTGATGAAAATATTTGTGAAAAGATCACGAAACTGAATATTTTCTATGCTGCGCTAGCGATATTTTCAGCACCCAAAAGTAGGGGGGCTGAGTCTTTGTCCACAATTGCATTTTAAAACAAACCTCGAGGCCTTAAAAATCAACATTAACACTATGTGTAACAATGACAGGAGAACTCTCCATTCTCACTTTAAGTTTATTAACTGGACAAAGCGGACTTCTATAACATGCCACAAACATTTAGGGCAATTTCAAATTGAAGACTTCATTATTATTATTTTTATTTATAGGACGCTTTACCAAACTAATCGGTTTGCATTTTATGCCCGGTCTGCATTTTATACCCAGTCTGCAGTCTGCGTTTTATACTGACCGTTCCCGCGCCACTCTCGCTGGTCGAAAGGTCAAAACTGGGCGACTGCAATCAATGGTCAGGGCTCAGGGCCAGCTCTAGTAGTTGTCGTGTTCCTTTTGAGAACTAAACTGTGGCGACAGTTAGACCCGACAAATGCCAGAAAATAACCTTGTTCTCGCAAGCTCTCGCTACTTTATACTAGTTTCTTTCAATGGGTTTTTCAGAATAAACAACCAAATCGCATTTTTTTAATTACTGCAGAGCTCACAAGTTGAGATTTACCCACGGCCAAGGAATGGAACTTTCCACAGGGACAAAATTCATGTATAGGTGTCCGGGAACTCTCTCTCACGGAAAACTTTTGAAAATTTAGGTGCGTGTGTTTCGCTGGTATTAAATATTTTGAACTAAGTTTATCTGCCGGATGCGGTGTAGTGATAAAATAGCAGTAAAAACGGGTGAATTAAAGTAATAAATTGGTTTATTATGTCAGTTTCTGTGATCAGAGTTTCATTAAATGGATTTTGAAATGCCCCAAGTTATAAAACAGCGGGTCTTGAGACTGAAAGTCTAGAGTTTAGGATGCATGTAGATAACAAAAGAATTAAAAGGGTTTGAAGTTTGAAGGCCTCCAGAGCAAAGTATATTTGGGGCTCTGAAGAAATCTTAAAAATCTCCACTAAAACATTCATTTAGGTTCCGAGGCTGACTCCAAAGCAAAATAAGTGGGGCTCTAGGGGCTTAGAAACATCAATAATAACAACAACAACAATAACAACAATAACAACAACAACAACAATAACAACAATAATAACAACAACAATAATAATAATAACAACAACAATAATAACAACAATAACAGCAATAACAGCAGCAGCAGCACGCAGCAAAAAGGTATGTGTTTTAAGTAACATCAAGTATATTTGTTTGCAGTGGATATGAACGACATGAACAGCATTAAAGAATTATCTAGTGGTTGAAATTGCAAAACAACTACACTATTGATATATTAAGCGAGATCGGTATTAATCATTGATGTGCGGTTTGAATTAATTGTCCCTGAATTCCAACCGGTGTCATGATTCCCCTAATTTACCCATCATTCCTCCGTTTTTACATACGAAGAGCCGACGCTTGTAATGTCAACTTTCCAACCAGCCTTAGAGCGAAAAAACGAAACTTTCACTTGTCTTCTAATTATCAACCATGAAAGTCTTTATAGACACGCCAGGGGAAATTATCTGCATTCAGTTTGGCTACCAAACTTTGATCAAAACCTTGCCGGGCTATTCGATACCAGTGTGTGTTGAATTAATGGCATACATCGGAGAACAAAGCGCTCCTTTCTCCAACCTGACATTGACTATAGGTTCAAGAACAAAAAGCTTAATGTTTGATACATGGAAATTAGTCTGGAGATGAGGAATTCGAGCCATCATGAGCCTCATTGTCAGAGCAATAGGAACATAGTTGTACACTGCAATATCATCAACAGAAAATTGCTTTCAGTTGTGATGTTTTATTATCTTTTTTTTTCGCCCAATCCCTATGACAACCGGAGCTGCGGCTCTGGGTCCTTGTGACATATCATTTAGTTTGACTCTTCCGTTTCCTGATGTTTACGTGCAGATACAAATATCTTAGTCTTTCTATTATCTTTTACCTCTAAAATAGTCATACCTTATATAGTCTCCACCAGCTCCTCTAAAAGCCGCCTACTCAATGCGGGTTCTTCTGAACAAAAAAGCCTAACTTGATTAAATTTAGCATACACTCTATTTTTTCATAAGAACCTTTTCTATAAGAACGTTGAGGCTGAAAAAGTCCCAAATTTTAAGAACATACTAAGAACATGCTGAGGCTGGGGATAAGTAGAGAACATTTATTTTACATATTGTATTCAGCGGAGATAATTTGTCGTTAAACTGTAAAATAATGCCTAATGCTCGTGCAACATCGCCAGATGGCTACTCCGAATGAGGATACACAAAGACAACTAGTGACACGAGCTTGTACATCTTTTAAAAAACAGTAAATTATTGTACTTTGATCGCGGTAGGGGCACTGTTCCCTGTATACAACAAACGTCCATGTGATGAATAGGACCATTAACACAATCAGTCACAGAGACAGTGCCTCATTTCAATAATTAAAGTGCAGTAACAAATTGTTATATTTACACTTTGGGTTAACTTGTGTGAATAGAAAATAAAAATTTTAATGTGTACCCAATCCTATAAAAAAATAAGAGCATTTTAAGAACATTTGAGGCTGAAATCCTTAAAATAATTAAGAACACCCAGCTTCAGCCCCAAAATTAGACGTTCTTATAAAAAAATAAAAAAAAAAAGAGTGCACGTTGAAACGCACCTGCATGCCAGTTGTTAGCCAAATGAGTTCCTCTCTTATCTTTTATTTTTTCCTTCGTCCACACTCGAAACACAATCCTAATGGCCGTTTAATGGAATAGTGAGCAATTATCTTGGTGTGAGTTGAGTATAACGCCTTTATCAGTACTGTGCAAGCCGGATTTGAAAAGTTATATTAAAAAGAGAACTGTCTAAGGAAATGGAAGTCTCTGTACTAACTAACCACGCATCCACTAAAAAAATAAATTTACATTGAATAAGGTGAATTTGCACGTGTTGGAAGACTTGATAAATCACGGCGGCTCTATTATATATACAGAAAGTCTACAACTAAATTTTCCACTTTTCCTGAATGTTGAAATTTCTTGCTCATGTGCATTTCGGATTTTCCGGATGAAAAAAGCAGGTTAAAGTCCATTTAACAAGAAACAAAACCGCAAGTTCCACAAAAGTATACTGAAAACATTAACATATCCCTTTCTTTTATTTTTAACAATTTAAAAAAAATAATTATTTGTAGTCAAAGAGTGATCAAAAGCTCAACAAAACGCCAAATTTCGTATTTTAATGCTGTTGCTTCAGTCAAAATGTTATGATCTTCCCATAAAGCTAAATCCTCGCTTGTGCCAGCGGCAGAGAGAAACTGTCGACTGAGAGCATTCGTTGGCCTGCTTCCCGCATACTCTTTTTCTTATTATTTTTGACTAAGATGTCTATTTCTTCAACACTGATCTTCTCAGTATACTTATATAAACCTAACTGCTTTGTAAAACTTGTGGTAGTTATACCTGAATGAAATTAACGGATTTATATAATAGAATTGCTTGTTTATCGCCTATATTTTAGTAATGAGCGGTGGTCTATCGTCAGAGCAGACTGAGGAATTATGGGAAAAACATTGTTTTATAGTATGACATTAATTTGTAGAAATAAGCTTTCCTTCGTTACTATAATCCCGGGGTATCAGGCCCGTAGCCAGGAATTTATAGCGGACTCGAGGGTATAATGTTTTGGAGGGAAATTTTTCCATTAACACCCGAGATTGTATTTACCATGTAGATTATAGAGATTGTTTCACAGGTTAAGTAAAAAGATCTTTTTGAAAAAAATTATTATTTCTTATAGTAAACTTTATTTATCAACTGAGTGGACTGTCGCGGACCTTCATGGCCGTGGGGAGGGGGTTAGTATGTTCTTAAAATGTTGACTGTTTTTCACCTCACCATTCCTGTAAAAGGATTATTATAAATATAAAAACAATAAAAAATAATACTGAAGAAGCAGCTCGGTATATCAGTTGTTCGCACAGTGATTATTTGAATTTCTTTAGTATTGTTTTCGTCTGCTAACAAGGCAAGGTCCTACAAGATTTTGAATTTGTATTAAAGTCAATATGGTTGTCTGCATGGTTTGTGTGAAGGCCGAACTTCGCATCATCCGTTACCTTTATTTTCCAAACTTTTTTCTTAAAATGCTTTTTCGATCAAAGCACAAGTCATAACAGTTGTATGTTTTGAATAGGAATCGGGCAATTGTTCACACACTTGGGAAGGCATTAATTGACGATTGTCAGCAGCTTACTTAGAAAAAAAAAATACGCGTTGTATTTACTTTTTGAAAAAATTCTGATGAGAAACCGGGAATTTGTATTTCGTCTTAAACATTTCAAAACTTGACAAGTCTACATGTGGGCACGTGCTGTCAATGTGAGAACCTTGTTTCATGATATAAAGTTTCATTCGATTCTAACGAAACAGTGACAATAAATATATTAGATATAAGTAATAACTCTTTTTAGTTTGTCTAGCTACTTCTATCACTAGCTGCCAGTTGGTAACTATAACTATAAAAACACCGGAGATAAACATCTTTCTCGATAGTCCTCAAAAATCAATAGCATCCGCCCAGGCTGTCATTTTCACTCTCTATTCTCTCCTTCCACTTTCATTTTTTAACAGTTATATCAATTATCCATTAACCAAATTAGGCCCAAGTCGCAATAGCAGACGAAAGCTTCTGCGGCCGACCAAAACTGGGCCAAAGATTTTTTTTTTTTTAAACAGAACGAACTCATCTAAAGACGAAACTGCTAAGTTCCAGTATTTGTCAATCATGCATGCATGTCTGGACACACAGGGGTTTAACTTTTTTTTTCGTTTTCAATTACTGATGACTGCCGAATGGGATAAGTAAACGGAACAATTGCTTTGGCTTTTGTTCGTCCCAGAAAGCGAACAGCTGCGAGTCATCTTCGAAGTTTAGCCAAGCCGGTCAAAGTTTTAAGCGGCTGAAAAAAAGTAGGTCGCACTAAGTGTAAGGGATGTTACGATAGGGTTTTGACAGTACTAATTTTAATTATTTTTAAAACATAAACAGCTTCATCAGCTGCTGCAACCCGAACCTTACTCAGTACGAAATGGTAAACAGCATCGGAAAAAAACATCTGTTATGATTGCAAGGTTCCATAATTTTCATAACAATGCGTCATCCGTCTGGAGCTAGACTTTTTAATATTCTGAAATATTCAAAATCCGCGTGTTTTCGAGCATTAACCATAGTTGTCTAATTATCGAAAGGTCTGTGTATCCGGAGATTTCACATAGATTGGCGATTTATTATCAAATCACAGCGAGGTGTTTTTCAAATCTTTCGTGTGTAAAAAATTGGGAAACGAGGTTTGAATCAATTGGGAAAAGGTCAAGCTGTTACTTGAGTTGTTGAGTGAAAACGTCTGGTGCACTTTTATCACGTCGCTTTTACGGTCAGTGATCACGCCGAACCAAGAAAGTGCCTTCGGATGAATAAGAGCGTGATGTATAACCAATTTCTGGCCGTCACTGCGTTGGTATCGCCTGTCTACCTGGTGGTTATCGTTGTTGGAGCGATCGGTAACGCGGTTGTTATTCATTCGTATTTTGCTGACCTTACCATTCGCAAACCTTTTAACTTTCTTGTCACAAACCTGGCCGTGGCTGATTTCATTCTCTGTGCTCTGTTCACTCCACTGCTCTTTGCTTACAGAGTCAATGCACCTGCGGCATTGATAGCCATTTCGCCTCTGTGCGAAGCCGCCATTTTCTTCTCAATGCTGTCTATCTCGGCCATGTATGCCGTCTTTCCGCTCCTAGCCATCCACAGGAGAGACGTGATGCTCCCCAACCGCAACGCGTCACTCAATTTCGAGCAGATCAAAGGTTTGGTTGGGTGTTTCTGGGTTGTCTGTGTTATCGTATCGGTTGTTTTGGTAGCAGTTGCTTGGAGTATGTTCATGGCCGGTGATCACACTCCGAAAATCTTCCGCTGTCTGCTCATCAATCAAAGGTTTGATACCTACAGTATCTATTTCCTGGCCTACTCGGCCTCACTCTACGGCGTTTCGCTCGCCGTGACTTTCTCGGTCTACTATCAGATTTTCAAAGCGATAAGGTCGAACGACCCGGGAGTGAATTCTTCTTCCGAAGAACGTAAAGCTACCAAGCTGTGCTTGACAGTGGCCATGGTCTACACCCTTTGTTGGACGCCATTTCTGTTCGTTCAGCTGGCTGGCCTCTTTGGAACATACACGGAGCTTCACTTCAACTTGCACGCATGCTCGTCAGCGATCGGCGTGGTTGGTTCAGCGTTGAATCCCGTCTTGTATGGTGTGATGGATCCCTATTACTTAGCTCGATTCCACGCATTTTTCACAACTGTGAAGAAAGTGTGCAAGATCAAGCAGTGAACCAGAACGAACATAAGCATTCACAAGCTTGAAGGTAACTGTTTGTTACAAGTTTGATTTTTCAGTTTAGTTTTTTGACTCTTGTTCTCGTCGCCACAACATTTAAGCAATTTTAAAAATAAATCAAACAAATAACACTAACAAGAAACAATTTTTAAATGAATAAATCAAATAAGGATGCACCATCAGATATCCGAGAGGGGGAGGAGGGAGGG
>JANRMR010177736.1:0-12092 GCA_025434825.1 Bergia sp. 'catenularis' | reverse complement strand
CAATTTTATAAGAACAACATGGCTCAATTTTGCCCTAGAACAACCCAAGAACAGTTTTATAAGAACAACATGGCTCAATTTTGCCCCAGAACAACCCAAGAACAATTTTATAAGAACAACATGGCTCAATTTTGCCCTAGAACAACCCAAGAACAATCGAGGTACGGATTCTAACACGATGTAATTTTTTTCACGTTCTTGGCCGACAACAAATTACACAGATCACCCAGAAACCAACGCTGATGTCGGGGTACAAATACGATACATTGTACTGTTTTTCATAGGCAAGGATCTAGCGAAGTATGTAGCGGAGCGTTTGCTCTTTCATTCCTGGCCGAAAAAGTGATCACTTGCTACCATTCATTGCAACAGCAATCTGGCGACGTTTACTTATCTCTAATTTCCGAAGAAAGTTTATGTTGATTTTGTGTAAGGTGCTGCGCAAGGAGCACTCCTTTTTCCCTCCAATTCTCGTGCAAATGAGCCTGCTCGCAGGCTAGAATTATCGCAAAAATTATGAGCAATGAGGCTCAGCCAAAATCTACTGGTTCTTATGAAAAAAAGCGTGTATATCGAATTTTTATCAGCTTTCATAGGTGATCAAAACGTTTAGTTTTTGAATCACAGTCAGCTCTGACTTATTTACGTCAAATTTTAAAAATCACTGTGATGGATAGTGTAAAAAAACAACTTTGAGAATGGCGAAACAAGGAAATTTTATGAACAGGATAATAAATATATATTTTGTTAACAAAACAAGTGATTTTCATGATGTCATAAAACAAAGCAATATTCAGACTTGACCACCCACAAAATGGTTGGAGACAATCCATTTGGCTATCAAATGACAGTTCCCCAGCCAAAAACACTCAGCTTCCTGTATCCAGTCACTAAGCACGTCTTTGACTGCTGCTAGTTTTTTTAAAAACACACGCTGCTTTTTATCATTTCCGGACAAGCGAGGGGTCAAGACATGTAAATGTACGATAAATCAAAGGTTCCGATTTATAAAGCAGACAAAAATTTCTCAATTACAAGGTAGCTTTTGTTGTCTTTTCAGTCACCCGTGACAGCCGCGCATCCTGTCAACACACACAGTTTAGCATTTCAAGATGTCATTTACATTATGTCCATTCGCTCTGCAGTGCGACTCGAGGGCTCGAGGCAATAATTTCAGAATTAGTTCGTTTTCTGACACAGCACACAAGAATTTAGCATGGAAATTTTCTCTTGCTCATCCACGACCAAGCTGGAACCCCAAGACGAAATTGTCGAGCCTGTCGAGCAATCAAAGACTCCGAACAAGACAGAATACAACAAGTGGACTTATGGAGAGCAGAAAATGCTGGTTGATTTGTGGAGCAAAAACCACGGAGGATTGGAGAGTATTTTCTCGCGGGGTATTTGGAAGACTATATGTGAAGAGATCAATGAAAAGTACAGGGGCGGAAAAACGGTCGACAAATGCATCAGAAAAATGAAACATTTGAGAGATAAGTACAAAGAAGCTCGCGAATGGAATCAAAACCCTACACGAACTTTCAACAGGTCCAGTCCTTATTATGAGCAAATCGATTCTGTGCTGGGGTCACAGGAAGATGAATCTTATTCGCAGATCAACAATGTCGTAGTATCTGAGCGCGAAGTTCCGGTTTACCAGACAAGAAAAACAGAACGTGTCTCCGAGAACGGTCCGGTTACGCGGCAATCTCTAACTGGGCCAGTACATGTTGCGCGGTATGATGAACTCCAAGCGCACGAGCAAACGCAACCTCAACCAACAGAAATCGTTGAAATTAACACAGATTCTGGGTCAGGTAATGAAAACAGGGGAGCCCCAGCCGATAAGACGCCAATCAACGCTCAGACTGCAAGGAAAACTAGAAAGAAGAACGTCAAACGAAAGTTAGAAGACGACAAAGATGATGAAGAGAGAAAGCTGTTCAAACAAACTGTGGAAGCGTTTCAGCGCCAAGGCGAGAGAATGGCAAACGCAATGGAACGCATGTGCGAGGCTCAAAATGAGCAGTTCAAGCTTATGAGTCAATTTCTCGGCGCTTTTGTCTGTGCTATGAGCGTGCAGGCCATACAGGAGAGAAATGCCTCCATAGATCTGGATTAGTTCAACACTGATTTGTGGCGTTAAATATGCACCACTGTGTGACATGTGATGAACGCAATGTTTGTTGTTGCACGGCAAACCGGTACCAAAAAAGGAATTACAGTCAAATATTTCGAATTTTTGGCCATGTGTTTCGGATCTGTCGAGACTGTGCCAAAAATAACAGAGAAATTTATATCATGGTAAAAAATAACTAAATTAAAATTTTAAATGCAACAGTAAAGTTTGCAGAATTAAATGTTTGATTATACCGCAGTCGTTCATTTATATTGAAGTTTATAGCTACACGATCAAACTAACATACATGTTTTTAATGAAGTATATTACATTATTGATGCAACTTTTAAAATAAAAATAATAAATTGATGAGGTCAGCTGAAGACTAGTCAAGTGTGTTGTTGGAAAACAAAGGTAACTGAGGGGCATATCATTAGCAACGGTGATATGGGGAGGGTTGTAGTCCAAACTTAAAAATAAACAGAAAACAAAACAAGTAATACTGACAAAAACATCCTTACAAGGTGAGGAAGTAGAAGAAGTTTGAGACGCATTTCTAGTGATTTCTGATGTTAAAATCTTACGATTTCCCAATGAAGCCTGTGCCTTTTGCGCTCACGCAGTCCCCATTTTCAAAGCCCCTGTTATGGCAAAGTGCAATTGACCACACGAATATGTTGTTCTTAGATTTAAAGTTTTAAAAACTTTAATAGAAAATAACTACTAACAGTTAACTTCCTCCAATCAGGTTTAGTATATTCTTCATACTCATTTAAAAATATAAAAGTGTGAAATTTCTTCTCTAAATCAATGCCATGACAACAGAATCGTTTAAGGTTATTACATCTTATCGTTTGATACTTAAATACTGCCCATTTTGGCATTTTGGAACTGCAACAACCATGATATTAAATATGGGATGTGAGGACCTCAAAGCTTGTATCTCCAAAGTTGTTTTTGTGTATGAATATGACAACTCGTGCATTTTATAAAAGAATAACACTCAAGAAAGTTCCTACAGAGTTTTGCTGGATGAAAAGAAAAAATAATTGTATGCCAAGCGGTTAGGAAAAAACAACATGTTTCAAATAGAAGTCCTAGCTCCACCAGCCCTTCCACATTTCTTACATTTAACGCATCTTCAAGCAAAAAAAAATTGGGTGGTTAACGCTATTTTTTATTATAAAATAAAACGCTTATATCCCATGCCTTTGAAAAAGATCTGTATCTTTTGTACGTGATCAGTAGTGTTTAAAGTTCCTTGAGACTGGTAATGTAGCCCAGCAGGGCTTGTCTAACGACTTCTCCATCATCACTATCGTTGGTACTGTCCTCCACGCCTTCTTCTGTAAGCTCCTCCTCCTGCTCGTCATACGCCCAGGTGTCACCTGTCAGAATACAAAAGTTGTGCAGCACCGCACAGGCAACAACAGTTTTGCATACAAACTCCATTCTGCAGTCCAGTCGTCGTCTCAAAACTCCCCATCGTGATTTTAACATTGCAAAAGCAGTTTTCACAGATAACCTTGCGGATGAAAGAGACTCGTTATAATGGGCTTTCTCTCCGAGCCCTTCAGTTTCATGAAATGGCTTCTGGAGCCAAGAAGTGAGGGGGAAACTACTGCCCCCAACTAAATAAGGCCGAATTACAGTGTCCCTCACTCGAAGGACTGGCCCGCTTAAAAGTTCTCCGCTCTCAATCCGCCGATACAAAGTACTCTTTCGCAGCACAGTCGAGTCTCGCATGCTTCCAGGGAAGCCTGGTGCTATATCAGTAAACAAACCCTTCCCGTTTGCGACACCCTGTATTACGAAATCATGTTGATTATAGCGACTAAAATAATCCGAACGGCCTTCTGGAGCTCTCTTTAGCTTGATATGAATTGAATCGATCGCGCCAGCCAAGTTCGGAAGATTTGACAGTTCCTTAAAAGTATCAGCAGTCGAAGATGTCTCTTCTTCGGTGCTCGGAAACTTAATATAGCTATCACGCA
The DNA here is from genome assembly GCA_025434825.1 of Bergia sp. 'catenularis'. Classification (NCBI taxonomy): domain Eukaryota; kingdom Metazoa; phylum Cnidaria; class Anthozoa; order Zoantharia; family Parazoanthidae; genus Bergia; species Bergia sp. 'catenularis'. The sequence continues at coordinate 7,979 of JANRMR010177736.1, read as the reverse complement.
GTTCGCACAAAGCTTCCACAACGTCTTGTACTGCCTCAACAACAGTCGACTTGCCCACGTTGAAATCCGGCCCGATGGTTAAATATGTCTCCCCTTGAGCAAGTCTGAAAAGCCCCAGTGCTAAGATTTTCTCTGGGGGAATACACCTTCGAAACGGCGTGTCTTGTCTCGTTAACTTCGGAAGCAAGTCTTTGAGTAGCATTTTAAATGTTCGTTTGCCTAACCGCAGCTTGCTTTTAAAGAACTCCTCCGGCATAGTGTGGTCGTAGTAGTGGGCATCAAACCAGGACTTTCTATGTCGGGGAAGCGTCCAGTGGATTCGTACGCGTGGTCGTTCTTGTTGTCTTCGCTGTAATCGCTTGCGACGCCTCTGAAGCTCACCACTCAGTAATCTTGTCTGCATGTGCCTAAACTGAAAAGCTCCACTTAACATACGTAACCGTTCCAGTTGAAACGTATTGAAAAGTAGAAAGAGAAAGAATGTACAAAATCCAACTACTTGCAGTTGATCAGCAGACATTATTCTTGTGCTGTTTTAAGGAAAGATTAAGGTAGAGGTGCGCGGTTCGCTGCGGATGTCAAGAACATATTTGAAAACAAAGCAGAGGAATACTTAAACCAATGGTGCGTGATGATTTGTTTTTAATTTTTGCATACATTATCTTATACGCTTCCAACGCAGACACCTTACTGAAACTCCGGTATTAGTTCGGAAAAAAAAAGAATCCGTTTATCTTCAGCGACAAACTCGTAACTCCTTTTCAGAACTGAGCACGGAAATGATGATAACCTTGAACATCCTCAAACTTGGGTGAAAAAAGCGAACCAAATGTAATTTTAAAATCGTAAGAAAGCTCCAGCACACTATAGAAATAGTTCTCAGGCCAAGTTCTTACATCTACGATTCGAAAACACAACTGAGAACTCTGCATTAAATTTTTAGAAACTCAACGCAGAAACTCCACCCCCCCTCCCTTCCTTTTTGAGAAACTCAACGCAGTTCTCGACCACGTGGAAAGATCTTGCCCTGATACAGCCTTAAATCCCATACAGTTGCTTGCAAATTTGGAAAACTTCAGCTACAGACTTCTCAAGCAAAAGACACTTCCGTGTCTACTGCCACCTATATATCACTTCTAAAAAGCAACTGTTGAGAATAGCTTTGATGATATTTGTTCTTTTTTCTTTTTTCTTCATTTTTTATTTCACTGTCACTGATAAATGTTATATGTGTTCTATTTATATATAGATTTACTTTATCTTATCCAACTGTTTCAAGACACCACATTAGCCACCCAGCTAATTTAGGCCCAGGTGGAATTAACCTAGAAATTTGATCAAAATATATTATAAAATAAATAAATGTATTATTAAGTGTGTTGTTGTTTTGTAAAAAATTCTCGATTGTGTTTTTATCCTACGACATAACAAAACTTGTCTCATTTTAGTGTGCCTTAATTGATAATAGTGTTTGTTTGCCAATCTCAAAGTCTTCAGTTGCATTAATATATGGATGATAATATGATATAATGAAAATATGTAAAGTAAGAAGAATTTTCCTAAGACTAGTGTATAAGTATGATTACAGTCTATAATGCATAATCAGACATGCGTTAGCGTATTGCTCTTTTTTAAAAAATGAACTTGTTATTTAATCCAGACTTACCTGAACGTTACCACTGTCACAAGCCACCCCAAAAAGCTTGGATTCAAATGGACTGAACTGAAACAACATTTAAAACACTTGTATTTAGAACTCAAGGTTCATTCAAGGAGCCATATAAACTTCTGTTAGTTTGCAAGGGTTTTTCCGTGTCGCTTTTCTGGAATATTTTCCAGAGTCAGGAGAAGGGGCTTTTTTATTTGTTATTTTTTTGTTGGGGGGAGGGGGGATGATAAGAAGAAGATTTGCTTATAATGTTCCAAATACAGCGCTGAACAAATTAAAGTTTCAGTTAGACTTAAGACCTGAATGGTGAACAATACCTACAGTGGCAGATCCAGACTTTTTGAAAGGGGGTTGCACACTGACAGAGGAAGCTCTTGAGGCATGGAAATTCCAGTGGAAACTTACTCAAGCTATCAGTTTTGGATATGAAAAGGGGGATGCACTTGCCCCCAAAGCCTCCTCTTAGATCCACCAGTGACCTATACCTCCAGTCCACATGTAACGATCAGTTAAGCTTTGCATGCACTCTGGAAACAACCTTCAGTTTGTGGGGTAGACATTCTCTACGAGCTCGACTTGTGACAAGTCTAAAGGAAGCAGAGTTCCAAGCTCAAGTGTGATGGTTAATCTAGTCTAATTTTTGGTGGGCTTATTAAATTTCAGAAAAAAAGTTTTACCTTGAATTTTTGTGTTCACTATTGGGGCAGGGTTCATTAATTTTACAGTTTTCATTTGCATCTACTTTTCAGGTCGGGCAAGGAGTGGAGACTAAATCAAAATATATGGGTGTATTACTGTTAGGATATGAGTTATGGATACATAATTTTAGTGCACATAATTCTATGGCTTAAGTTGATTTCAGTTTGAAAGTAATACTCTTGTGGGGCCGTTAAACAAAAAAACCCCACCAATTAGATATTCCTCAGGTGAGAATACACACCTGAACATCTCTGATGCTGTCAGACTTTCCCACATACGTACAGGCCACACTCTGTTTCCTTATATCCTGAATTTAAAGTGTAAATAAAAAATGAAGAAACACAAGTTTTTCTTGTCAGTTAAGAGGTGATCTTTTAACTTGGGGAGCTAATAAGTGTAACAGGATGGCTGTTGCCCTTATAGTTTTTCTTTCTTTTAAGTGTCACCTGACCAGTTGCTAAATTCTCATTACTTGCCTTCTTACATTTCCTATAAATATATTTTACATATATGTAAAATTGAAATTCATTTTGGAGAGTTCAATTTGCCTATTCTCAAAATCAGTCAATTTATTTTATATTGATTTTGTAATGAGATGATATCTGTTGATGGCAGTGAGAGAGTTAATGACACACATGGACTATGGAGCCAGGGGGGGAGTAGCTGGGGGGACTTGAGCCCCTCCAAAATTTTCAAAATTATAAAGAGTTAAAGAGAAAATGTGTTTAAAGTGAGTTGCTAAGCAGTCCCCCCCCCAATCTCAAAGTACATGTAGCTCCATGGTCCACGACATGCCCTCAAAATCGATGTTGATATATTATGAAATTCAAAGTAATAAATTAAAAATAATTGTGGAGGACAAGTGAAAGCAATAAAGGAAATGAAAGTATCATGCATACATGATTTAGAGAAGGCAATAAAAGATCAGATAATCCAAATACTTGAAGCCAATATAGGGGAATATTCTGCCCATCCCCTCCCCCAAAAAAATGCTGATATGAAAACTGTTATACTTACAAAGCACCTCATGGTACCATCTTGTGAGCCACTGAGGAGCAGATTGGGCTCATAGGGGTTGAAACAAATGCGGTTCACTGTCCTCTTGTGTTCTGAAAACACTAGATCTGAACAGAAGAACATGCACAATTATAATTAAGAATAATTTGATCTCGCACCAGTGAATTAAAAATACCATAATGTTTTTATCAGTAGTTACAAGAAATCCAAGGGGTTAGTACTCTCCATAATTATGATATGTTTGTGCCACTGTCTGCTCCACATGCTTCACTGTACATGTATCAGCCAAGAATTAGGTTGAATTTTGATACTGTTCTAGACTACCATAACAACCAAACTACCCTCACCAAGACTCAACATGAAAATTTATACTCTCTCCCAGACTAAACTGGGGGAGTAACTCAGCCTATGATATTATACATTCCCTGTTCCAGACAAAAACGCTCAAAACCACACCCTGAACAGTACCCAACAACCCTGGAGTCATTCCAATAACTATGAGAATACTGTCCCAACTGGCAAGGAATAGCCCATTTCTGAATTACACTTCAATTCCCAAGGACAAAACTTGAAGTTGAGGCTTCATGCTCAATTTCATACATTTCCTGTATTTTCTCACACAAAGCCTGAACCTCTGGTTATTGTTTGTGGGAGTTGGAGCGTAATTCAGAAATGGGTTATTCAGTTTAATGATGAAAGTTTCACACAAAATGGTCAAAAACAATGTTAGTACTTAAACTGAATTCTCCATATAACAGTCAATTAAAAAATATGAAGTAGACATTGATAATGACCAAACAGGTTGAAAACATTTGTCTAGCAAATTTTATATAACATGGTTGTAGCTAACCAGGGGGGGGGGGCAGTTGTCCCACTAAATTTAATTAAAAGAAGAGAGAAATGTACCATCATAAACATATTAGGTAAATGTTTTGAAATATAATTTCCTTTTAACCTCCAGTGCAGTTGGAGTAGACCACCTTTGTTTCCCTGTTGAACAAATGTTTAACTATGGCCAAGAATGACAGCATTATGGCAGCTAGCATTTGTCAAATGTAAGTACCGAAAACTGTCAGGAATCTATCAGTTACACATGTAGTAGAGTCAAACTGTTGCTGAATATATCAAAAACTAATTAAAGAAAATGTACAATGTATGGCTGGCAGCAAAAAATTTTCTTCCCTCAACCATAAAATATTAATAATAAGATTTTCATTACACTACAATAATCATTTCTTACCCCTCCCCCTCCCCCTCCCCTGGGGGTGAGACTTCTAACTTTGGAGGGCAGGTATGCTCATTGTACCTCTTAGGGTATTGAAGACAAAATTTTGACATTTGCACACAACATGTTACCTTTTAGGGGTTTCCTAGTGACAAAAATATAGGAACTGAATAAATTTTTAGAATGACCATTGGACGGTTATAATACATTTTTGACTGGTACCTTTTACGGGGGAAAAATCTGTTTGAGCCACACCCAGATTGGTACCTTTTAGGGGTTCAGTTGAAATTTCCCACCCTCCAAAGTTGGAAGTCTCCCCCCTGATCCTTACCTTGCTTTTGTTTTGTTACTTTGTTCAAATTCCAGATGACAACAGCTCCGTTTCCTGCTGCCGAAGCAATGATGTGATCTGACAAATTTGAAAAAGATAATTTATTTATTAAATTTACTGTCAAGAATTCTATGTTCAACAGTTTTTTGTCCAATACTGCTCCTGTTTTCAAAGACAGACTGCAAGCCAAACATCCCATAATACATCTTGAACATTGAACAGATTTCAGGTTGAAGATTATTTAATATCAGTAATAGTGAAAATCTTTTTTGCTTGACTTTCCTTACCACAGATAGCAGCCAGGCAAGTAACAACACTCATCTCTTCTGTGCATAATACCAATGAACACATTCAAACTTCACCAAAATGAGAGAAATCGATGTAGGCATTCTTTTTCTCAGCACCCTTCCATTTTTCTGAGCACCCACACTCATTTTCTTGAAATCCTCTTATTTTTCAGGACCACATTTTCTGAGCAATATTTCATTTTCCCCAGCGCCCTCTATTTTCTCAGCACCCTCCCATTTTCTATGCACCCCTTTTTTCTCAGCATTCTTGTGATTTCTTACTATCCACGTGTTTTCTTTGCAACATCTTGGATTTTGAAGCTTAAAATCGATTAATTCAAATTCTTCTTTTTACTGTCTTTCTCAATGTTTGTGACAAGTTCTTATAAAATATTGAGCCAGTATAATGATTATCTGGTAATCTTATGATCCCAAAGTGATAGAACCTCAATTGCAACAGACAATTAAATCATATTAAACGTCAGCAATATACAAACTGGTTGATCAAAACACTGAACAACAACTCACCTTCCTGAGGATGCCACTGTACATCAGTGATACTAAAGTTCAAATTGATTCTCCCGACACGCAAGTTGGCTTTCTCCTTGAATCCATTTTCTTCAATTCCAATAATCTTAAAAACTGAAAGAAATATTTTATACAATTTACAAGGGTTCCCAAGAAGATTTTCAAAAATAACTTTCTATATATACTTCAAAAATACATTAATCTCTTTTAAGTCTTTTCTTAAAACTGTTTAATACATTCACATCTTGCATTCTGTTTAATTTCCAAGATCTTACAATTCATGGTTCCACCTCTTCAGAAACCACAAGGAATTATCCAGGATCCCATTCAGCATTCAATTAAGGGTCCAACCCAGTATCAATGAACAGTTCCAGGTTGGATCCTCACTAGGATCTCGAGAAAGACCTCCAGATCTTACTTAAATTCCTGCAACATTCTAATCAGGATACTAAGTAACAACACCTCACTCAGTATCCTCCTGGATGATAACCACCTACTATCCACCAGGATCGCAATCTGGATATTCCACTGTAACATTATCAAGTTTTATCCAGGATTTGTAACATCATCTAGTTTTTATCCTGCAACATTCTAATCAGGATACTAAGTAACAACACCTCACTCAGTATCCTCCTGGATGATAACCAAGATCCTCAACAAAACTACCTACTATCCACCAGGATCGCAATCTGGATATTCCACTGTAACATCATCTAGTTTTGTCTAGGGTTCCAATCAGAAATCCTAAAGACTACAACTACACCTAGAGTACACCTTAACAGTACCTGACCCAGTATCCTCTAGGATCCTAACCAAGTTCCTCAACAGCAACATCACCCAGTTTTATCCAAGATTCCAATCAGGCTTTTCCACAGTATTCCAACCTGTATCTTCCAGAGTCCTAATCAAGATCCTCATTAGTACTTCATCTAGTACATCCTCCAGGATCCCAACCAGGATCCTCAACAAGAATCACCCACATTCTTTAGTGTTCTATCTAAGATCCTCAACATTATCCCCTTTAGGATCCTCAACCTGTATCTTCCAGAGTCCTAATCAAGATCCTCATTAGTACTTCATCTAGTACATCCTCCAGGATCCCAACCAGGATCCTCAACAAGAATCACCCACATTCTTTAGTGTTCTATCTAAGATCCTCAACATTATCCCCTCTAGGATCCTCAACAGTGCCCACAGCCAGCCAGTATCCACCAGTGTCCTAAACAAGATCCTCAACAGTATCCCATCAAGCATCCTCCAGATCCCCAACCAGGATTTGAACCTGGACATCAACCAGGACCCCTAATAAGTAGCTCATACAAAATCTCCCAAGGTGGTCCCTTAACAGTTACCAAAGGTGTAAGTTGCATTTCCTAGGATCCTAACATAGGTTCCATCCAGGATTCCAACTATGATTCCATCAAGATCCCAAATAGTATCACAACTTACAGTAACCCACATGGTGTCAACTGCTAACAGGATCCTAAATAACATGCAAGTCAATATTTCTCTAAGTTCCATCAACAACCAAAATGTGTCCCACCTAGTATCCTATACATTAATGGCTGCATACAGAATCACAACCAGTATTATGCAGGATACTATTGTCCAGGATCCTAAACAGCTTTACCTAGGATTCCACTGTCTAGGATCCTACACAGTAATACCCATGATACCACAGACTACTCCTAGGTTCCCAAACATGATCCAGCTAGATCCTGGTCACACTGGGTACCCACCAGTTCAGTGATACACTTACCATTCCTACCAGCAACAACCACTTGTGAATAATCTTTGCACATACTGAATGTGTTGACTGCACCTTCCAGTTCATGGTACACTGTATGTTGTGAAACTCCCCCAATACCTGAACACCGTTGAAAGTAATTCAGTTAATATTAATGTGTAATAATAAGTATAATTGTGTTTAGATTACCATTATAACCATTTTACACCCAAAAGTGCCAATGTAACAAGTTGTTAAATTCTCATTACTTGTCTCCATATATATACTTTCTATTAAAAAGTAGGGAGAATTTTGAATTTTATTCTCAAGAGCTTGGAATGATTGGTCAATTGATAACTTACTGTTTTCATGAATTTATTATTATTATGCTGTACAAAGAATACCGTATTTTGTGGTGTATAAGTTGACACTTTTAGATTTAAAAATTGACCCCCAAAATCGACCTCGACTTATACACCGGTAACAAGTTGCAAGTT
>JANRMR010177725.1:0-12092 GCA_025434825.1 Bergia sp. 'catenularis' | reverse complement strand
GAGGCATTGCTACGAGGGTGTCTATAGACAACACCACAAAGCATATTTTCATGAAGGTTACTTTGGACTTCAATCCAAATTGATTCATATTCAGTAGTTCCCTATTCTCGCAGTACATTTACATACTTGTACTGTAATGAGAATGTTGGTTTTCATAGAGTGCCAAGAAAAACGACTTAGGCTGCATTCACACTTGGTGCCCGAGCACAGTGCCTGAGTACGAGCTCGAATGTGAATAGACCTTTTTTTCAAGTACCCACGCCAGAATTCGGGCACGGTGAAGTGGACACTGATTCCTTATGTGCACACGTTTTTCGTTAGTATCATTTTGTGCCGGTGCCCAGGCACTAGTGCTTGGGAACCAAGTGTGAATGCAGCCTTAATAAGGTAGAAATATTAGACATGTTTAGATTTAATAATTATAAATGAAAATTTTGGAATACTGAACATTGCTATGATCGCAAATCATATTGTAAAGTGAATGTCTTCCACGACCTATTTATTGATACATGTATGTATTTGTTAACCGAGAGTGAGGTCTTTACAGGAAATATCAAACTGAGACCCTGCTGTTTTTGACCGAAAGTTCGGGTTAATATGATATTTGTATAGCATATTGTTTTGCGAAAAAGCGCAATAATAAGATTAATGATAACAACAACCAGACGTCTTTAGAATATGTTCATAAAACTTCGGAAAGGTTTGTAAAATCTTTGTAAGTTCTCACAGTTGTTACAAAAGTGTTCTAGAAGTGTTCAGGCAGGTTTTTATGATATTCAAGAATTTTGGAAAATTATCGAAAATCTTTAAAAGAGTTCAGAAATATTCTGAAAACTTTGAAAAGCATCCAAACAGTCTCGAAATATTTTTTCTCGATCTTTCGAAATTTTTGGAAAATTTCTTGAAATTTTGGAAAACTTCGGGAAGTGGCCAAAGCACTCTTGGAACCATTTCCGCGATTTTCGGAAGTTTTCGGAAAATCTTCGGAAATCTTTGGAAAGTTTTGGGATATAATCGGGGATCTTCGGAACGTTCGTAAGGGATCGAAAATAGTTTATCGAAATATGACGGGTTTTTTAAAAAATTGCTTTTAGGTTGCTCTTCGTGGTAGGTCATTAACAATAACTCGTAATGGCCGTAGGCATTACAGAGGAATCCTGACCAATCAGAAGGGGCGAAGTAACTTTTGCCATATAATTAACAGTTAGAACACGAGCTGGAGTTCTCTGTGAGTACATAGTCAACGAGACGAAACCGAGTTGACTGTTACTCAGAAAACAATAGCAAGTGTTCTAATTTTTCTAGAATAAATTTAACATGGTTTATTGGTAAATAGAATATTTTATTTCAACCAATTTTCATAAAATTACAAACGTATGATAAACATCAAGGCACTCTCATCCGCACGTGCGCAACGCATCGATGTGTATCGTTGTATAACAGCGAGAATAAAACGGTGAGGGAGCCAATCAGATAGAGGGATTTGCAATAGAACACGATAAGTTTATACTAGAAATATTGTAACATCTTGATGGCACATCAGTATCCCACAGCTTGATGCTTCAGCTGTCCTTAAGGAATTTAAAAAATTAAGTTTGCATAAGTGTAGCGTACATATTAATTGAATTGTAAGTAAATCGAGTTGTTGCAAGGGTGTTTTAACTTTATGAAATTATTTAAATAACATTAAGTTCTAGCTATTATAATAAATCAACAAACGATGCACACTCTCTATTTTTATAAGAACCTTTCAATAAAAACGTGGAGGCTGTAAACTGCCCAGTATTTTGTAGACGTTAACCCGTGTCTTGCAAAAGCAAGAATGTCATAACTTTTGTACCAGTTGTCGAAAACCCCTGTGATAACCATTCGTTTTGTTTGTCTGAAAGAATAGAAGAGTTTGGTGATAATTATTTCTCAGAATTTTCAAGTTTAGAATTTGACAAATGTTCATTTAAAAATGTAGTGCTGACCCAAAACGTTGGAGACCTCTACCCGCCGGTCCCCTGCCAGTTGGGTTTGTAACCCTTACAGTTTATTGTGTACAACATGTCACTGAAAAAACCCTTATGGGGAGCTGTCAATAGAAAGTATTAAGTATTTTGCCTGGGCTGAAACACTACCATAAAATATATTTGAAGTAAGAATCTGTTAATTTGGTTAATGCAGAACTTGTTTAATGTACCGGTTACCAGTGTAGTCAAATAATAATAAATAAATTTAACTTTTAATTCTTGAAGGCTCTTGTGTTGATATTGCAAAACATCCAATTCGCATCACTTCCCATGTTAGCTATTTTCTCGTTGTTGCACGATTTGACGTCCGTGTACGTACGATGAAGACCTCATCCATTGGCAGAGAATTCTGTAGTAGTCGCACCGGCCGGTGCTGTCACTTTTACTTTCCATCAGCGAGCAAGCTTTTGACTGTTAAAACATTCCCAGTTGTTTTCTGTTTACCGTCGTCCCACCGACCCAATATAATATTGAAGATTAGCAAAAATAGTAACAGCAAACATGGGAGAAAAGCTGTTAAATCTAGTATTAAAAATCATCCTGTTTTCATCAACCCTTCATTGTCGAGTGTCATTTCTGAATGCTCGTCCCTGAGTCATCTTTCAAAAATAGTTAAAACAATTTTTCTATTCCAGATTTTTTGTCATGTGATCGTCTAGGAAGAAGTTATTCAAGAGTATGAATACCAAATCCTCGGACGCTTGCCCAAGAAGACGGAAAAAATGAAAAACACTATCAGTTACGTTTTTAAAGGCACTTTATTTAAGAGCTTTATCTATTTTTGAATTATGTTTTGCAGCGCTTCTTAATGAAAAAGTTGCAATACCATATCTAAAATTGTAATTATCGTAAAACTAGTGCCAGTGTCCAAATAAGTGCACGTTTTTTTTAACTAGAGGCAAACCTCTCTCTTCATTCCAAAACTTAATTTAGGCATCCGAAAAATGCTTTGGGAATGGTCTTTATTCGTGGTCAGGAGGTGGTTGAAAAACTTTGAAAGTCATTCTGACTTCCAAATATCGTCAAAAGCTTTCTGAAAACTTGTATGTTTCATCCCAGATATGATAAAAGAACTGTAACGGTTCGCAAAATGTCTTTTTGACCATTCGAAAATGAAATCCGTATCTTTAGTCTGCAGTGTAACATCCTCTATATGACATCCTTTATGAGTCGGCTATCTCGAATATTGCGTTTGCTTGGTCAGGCGCCGCTAACCACTTCGTATCATGCCGCCTACATCCTTGTGAATATGCGTTGTCATTTCGAATACAGACCAGCAGCAAGACCAAGAGAACCTGCGAGTCTTTCTCAACTCTTTCAAAACCTCCCATATATCCAATATGTAACGAACTACAAAGAAAGCAATAAACAACATTAATAAAAATAATATAAGTGATTTTTATGCAGAGGACCTACTCATTCCTTAGTGCTTTTTATCGGGGCTCTGTCAATTAAATAGATAGGTAAAGTACAATAAAACACTAAAGGGCTACTGACAATAAGATTGAGGTCTAGTGTATGGTCAAACAGGCAGTGTAATTGCATTTGAATTAAAATAAACTGTTTGATGTAAATCAAACGTCCGGTTAGGATATGTTTTAAAACATGAATATATGCATGTATTCCTTAATGGCGTTCACATTCATTTTCATAAAATGATTGAAGCTGCTTTCGCGAAAAGATGTTTCTGGTAACGTTTCCTTGGTAACGTCATCAAACCACTAGTTTCGTTGGTTGGCTAGTTGGAAGCTATTACAGCTAATAAAAATATTGTTCTGATGCATTTATGCATACATATAGGCTGAAAGGAAATGTGGGTCTGAAGGAAGATACAGGTTTCTTTGACGGCAAGATAATACAACAGTTGTCAACATCAAACACAATCTTCTTGTGTACCAGATAGTGAATTTCCATCTAAACAGCTTAACGTATAGAAAGCGTGAACGAGTGAACAAGACAATCTCTTCAGAAACGGCCGTGTATCATTTCAACGTTATTGTCGTTTCATTTGTATCAATCTTGCAAGTGAATCAAAATGGAAACAGATGCTAAGGAAGAAGAAAGCTAAATAGCATTTCAGTGTAGCTAGAGGTCCAGCTACATCTCCTTATATTATAATCAACTCTACAACGGTCATTGCAAGGGTTTGGTCTCGTATGTTTGCGATATATATCTGTGGAACGTTAAACATTTCACGTATACTATGTTGAGATAAGTTAACAGCGGCATGGAAACTTGTCGATTCAGTTCTTGAGTTGGATTATTTAACAACGACTAAAAGCCAGTGTATGGCTCTTCTAACTTTTACTGTTTTTCAATGAATTATTTATTGACTGTGCAAGTCCTCAGCGAAGTAAAACCCTCCAGTTGCACTAGCCCCAAGTCATACCAGTGCACAACGGAAGAAGTGTCATTTTCAAAGTATTTCTCTGTACGAGTTTGTTTTCATTTCACTTTAAGTTTAAAAATATATGTAATTAACACTTGTAAAGGTGAGAAGTATGAAACAGTGCTCTTTATATGACCCATATTTGAAATCTTTTTCTAAAACAATTCAACAACTTGAGCTGAAAACTTGTAGCTTCTTAGCTTATATCAATATCGAAAAGTGAAACTATTATAAAATATAAAATAGGTCACAATTTTCACAATACATACCTGTAAGGACAGCAACTACCAGCAGGTTAGCAAGGATTATCAGTCCAGTGACGGTTACGGAATCCAGTTTGCTTGCCAAACTCGAGGATATCTCATCCTTTGGAACCTTAATTAGCATTCCAACAATGAGAGTAGTAAGTGATCCCATGATGGCTGCCTGGTTCAACCAATACTCGAATACATCTTTGACAGGCTTGTGCCAGGCCAGTAGGATTCCGTGGAGGCCAGTGGAGATAGCTAGGAAAGCGAGGTATGTGCGACTTTCGCTGTCAGCATAAACAGTTGCAACAGCAAAAACGAGTTTTGTTCCTGTTTCCACTAATTCCCAGTACCAGCATTCTTCGGTGTAGTTTTCGCTGAAGAAGCTCAAAGCTGAGTATATTTCTTTAAAGTCTTCAGTGTTACCACCTGTTTGGTTTTGCACCTGTTGCTTTCGCAGAAGAAAAAACACAACAGCTGGAAAACAGATAGGATAGGCAAGCAATAGGTACGCCAATGGAAGGAACGTGTTGTATTTAGTAGTGTGACACTGAACAGAGTAATCAATCTTCAGGTACTCTTCACAATTGTCGAGTTCATTATTGCTGCAGATCCTATGACAGGCAGGAGGCAAGACTCCGAAGATCATTAAACACGTTCCAGGGTATGTTGCGAAGAAAAACAGGAAGATATTTCTCCAGCACTTTTCCTTAATTAAGGACAAGGATCCGTGCTGCTGTTCTTCTTCCAAATCATCATCTCGCAGAATCAACTTCTCTTTGAAGTAGTAGTACAACACAGCACAGGTTATTACCAGAATGTTCAACGCCATAGTCAATAGCAGGTCAATATATGCATTCTTTGTAAGCGATTCTTTGAAGCAATGCAAAGGGGCAATGCTTGAAAGATTCAGCTGTGCCATTCTAAAGATAGTCACCAGCGTCGAAATTGAAGAAGGCCACTGTATGTAAGTGAAGCTTTGAAAAATTATCGATGTCACCTGGAAGAAGCTGAGTACAATTTTCACTCGTGCCATGGCACAGTCCACAAAACTCCTGCTTCCAGATTTGTTCTTCTTCTTGTCTCTCAGTGCAAGGGAAAGGACAGCAATAATACCAAGAACTGCAAGACAAACTTGTACAATCAGCCATGGCAGACTCGAGCACTTTATGCAGGATCCCATTCTGTCCCGGTAACCCTTGGAGCACACTGCACAAAGCGGCCCTTCGTATCCTTCTAAGCACGGGGAACCCAATCCCCCAAGACAAGTTTGAGACTGTGGACACGCATGCGCTATGGCGATTGCAGATCCCCGAAACTCGTTATAGCTTTCGTTAAAATGTTTACCCTTAGTTTTGATGTTTTTGATAAACTGCTTATAATCCTCTTCATCCTCTTTTCTCGGCCAAACCCAGTAGAACCCTTGAGCCAAGATCTTTGTTTCGTTGACACAATTATAACCCTTAGGACAGGGTTTACACTCCCCATAGCGGTCCGTACGGTAGAAAGTTTTAGTGCATGGACATGCTTTGTACATTGCCAATTCTGAACCTTCTGTACCTGCAAAAGACCAGTAAATATTCAGGATTATTTTTGGATTTTCCTTATTCATATTTAAAGCACGTTTTAAGAAGTTGTAAACTACTTTAATCAGAGCTTTATAGAGGAGTATAGACTAATCATCCTTTTTTGCTGCCTGGTTGGGTGAATAAACTTAATCTTTCAACGTTTGTCGAGAACTTTTCTAACATTTAATGAAAACACTACTTTCGTGTATTGTAGCGCTTCTCAAACAGCGGTCAGGTAGAGTAACTTTATTTGAACAAGGTAGCCCCTCCCACGCTAGGCTGGTACCTACCGGAGCCCTGTGTCTACTTCACAATTTACAATTACATCATTTTAGTTTAGTACAAAAATTGTATTTACATTATGATACTAAAAATGAATTATAATTACAAAAAATGAGTAAAATTGATATAATGAATGTTTAACTTTATCAAGAGGTATACACACAAATTTGATTTTTTCCAGTAATAGTAGTAGTATCAAAACAGACTGTATAAGTTATAGCCGTAAAATAATTCAGTTCAAACCGTTAATGTTTGCCTCACCCATTGGGCACGTGGAACAATCAGTGATGAACTTTCCAGGTGCTCTCAGAGGGCTAACGAACCGTCCGGCTGGACATAGTTTACACTGAGTCCTAGTCTCCAATGGGTCGTCCAAATAAAACCCCCCTGTAAGTGACAACAAAAAAATAACAAGAAATTAAAAACTCATATAGAGCTATTTAACATGCTGTAATCAATAGCGCTTAACTGATATTGTGTCTAATAACTCCCACCCTTAAAATAAGTAACCATAGTACAATTTCCTTGCCCAAAAAATATGAAAATATGGCATCGAGAGTGTGTTTTCATATTTGAGCTTTTCGCCGCACACTCGAAGATCAAGACTTGAAAGCGTTAAGCTGGAAAAAGTACGTTGCTTAACATGGCTGGTTGAAGAGTTGTATATCTTTTAAGATTGAAAATAAAGTTAAATTAGGCCTGTTGTACTGGTTTAACGTTTGAGTGACCTCAAATGAAAGCTCGATAATTCCTATATCTCTCTTTCAACGAAACAGGTTTCATAAAAAGATTATTTTTTCACCTGGAATAAAAAAAACCCCGATAAATCTGTGTCTAGATTTTCTCTGTCCGAGCAACTTAAACCACTGGAAACGATTAGGTCCGTTTCGTCTTTCACACAGCTGTCATCCCTCCCAACAGTCATTCCTTCCAAAAGCCATCCAACTGTCAGTCCTTCGAATTCCAACTGTTATTCCTTCCAACTGTCATTCCAGCCAACCGCCATAATAATAATAATAATAATAATAATAACAATAATAATAATAATAATAATAAAAATATTTATTATTTGTATTGCGCAAATTAACATGCTCATATGATCATATGCGTTTACATGTACATTCAAATTATATTGTCCTAGTTAAACTTATACTAAAAACCTATTTACAATATCAGTTAGTAGTCTTACATTAAGCTAAAATAAAGATTTTATAGATAACGAATTTACAACTTCATGGTAAAAATAAGACTTATAATATAGTGATATTAAAATAAGTAAATGTACTATTAAATTGAGAAAATAAACAACGGCACTAATTACCTAATCAGCTACATTAAAAGCTATTCTAAAATAGTGAATCTTTAACAGCTTTTTGAAAATGCTAAAATTGTCTAGACTCCTAATATTTAAAGGTAGAATGTTCCCAACTTTTCGGGCTGAGTTTGTAAAAACCCTGTCTCCCAGGGTCTTCTTAGTCCTTGCACTGTTGTCCTATAATAGCACGCCCTCGTTAAATCTAGGTGGTAGCGTGAAGCTTTTTTCACCTTTACTAAACTGCTCAAATGTACTGGTGCGGAGCCATAAATACATTTAAAAACAAGTATGGCAATCTTAATAAACTAATTCTAAAACTAATGGGGAGCCAGTGTCACCGTATGAGGATTGGTGTTATATGAGTATACTTGGGGACATTACATACAAGACGAGCTGTTGCATTTTGTAGCCGTTGTAGCTTTGACAAGTGTTTAGCTGAAACGCCACACAGGACGCTGTTACAGTAGTCTACTCTAGACATTACACCGCCATTCCTTCCAACTGCCGTTCCTTCCAGCTGCCATTCCTTCCGACCGCCATTCCTTCCTACTGCCATTCCTTCCCTCTGCCATTCCTTCAAACTGCCATTCCTTCTCTCTGCCATTCCTTAAAACTGCCATTCCTTCCAATTGCCATTCGTTCCAACTGCCATTCCTTCCAACCGCTATATCTTAACCTAGCTTTCATCCAGAGTCGTACAACTGTGCATGATTTTTAAAGTGACTTATACAAACATAACAGTACTCATTTTACCCACCAGCTGGGCATTTTGTACAGTTTTCTCCCTCTCTGAATGTTCCTGGCCGACACAAGGAGCAAAGCACTGTCTTGCTGATGCTTTCTTCTTTACATTTGTAAGGTGTAGATTCCTCGAGAGCATCTCGGACGCTCTTACTTCGTGGTATGTTTTGGTCGAAAACTATCACCAATGATCCTCCTGTATATCTAAGTACAACAACACAAGCATGAGCATTGAGACTAGAATTTTCTTAATTCAGTTGGAAGAGTTTTTCTGGTTGAAACCTGTAGTAAATAAAAACTGACATAACCAAAAATGTCATTTAGTCCATTCTATTGTTTTGCATATTAGCACTGAATTCTGAACTTTTAGGATACATTATAATTTTCATCCTTCAAACCGACAACGGACAAAAAAATATTGAAATAGTCTAATTTCTTTAGCAAGACGTAATTGCCCCAGTCTTCCTGCGTAAAACAAGTAGAAAACCTGTTTTTATTTGCCACATTCTGCACAACATTTCCCAAACGAACATGGGAATCCCGTATTTAATTTTAACTTTAAAAAAATTTAATATTCAGTAAAAAAGTTTTGAATTTCCTATGTTTAGAAATAAATGAAAAATTGAAGAACATACTACAATCACATAAAGCATTTGACTGGGCTCGGGATTGTACAGCCCTCAAATGTAATCTCTACTCACAAATGTAATCCTCCTATTATTTCTCTTCATTTTGGACCACTTAAAGTATTTTTGCACATGAAGGATCCATTACTTACTGCAATTGCGATAAGTTGATAATATATAAGAAAAACTTGCCAAACACCAGCCGAACAATTAAATTAGTCTTTTTCTAAAGTGTTTTAGCAGATACATTGAAGTGATACAATTACACTTACAAGTTTATTGATAAACTGGTAAGCTCTCTCAGTTGTCCATATTTGATATGCGTTATCTTGTTCCCAAATATAGTTCTGTAAACATTCAAATGTTAAAAAACTATGGTTAATGTTCAAAGACTTAAAAGCTTTCGACTACAATTATAAACCACTAATTTGTTTGCTTCATCTGGACAATTTTGTTTTGTTTCAGGCAATTAATTAGATGAAACTATACTGAACACCACGTCCAATAATAATGTTTCTTGTATCGTAATCACCGGAGACGTCAATCTTTCCACTTCGACTGGGATCTGGAAGACTGTGAAAATAAGTACTCCATAAAAGAAAGCCCTCAGTATGGCATCGCAGCAAGCCAAGCGCTTTTACACATGGCTCATCAACATTCCTTGAGCCAGTGTGTCAAAGAGCCGACTAGAGGCAGCAACAACCTCGATCTAGTGTTTACGAACAATCCCGATCGATCTTGTCAAAAACTCTGAAGTTATTGCAGGAATGAGCGATCATGATATTGTTATAACAGATCTTGACCTAAAAATCCGGCCAGGCAAGAAAAAGCCAAGGAAAGTGTTCTTTTACAAGAAAGGTAACGTTGAAGCGCTAAAGAATGACACCCAGCAAAGCCTCAATGACCAGGCTTCTAGTGAAGAATCAGATCTAGAGAATGAGCGGTCTATTTTCAAAGTTGCAGTTACAAACGCAATGTCAAACCACATTCCACATGAAAACCTCTCGGGACGATGGAACGTGCCTTGGATGACAGCGGAAATAAGGCAAGCCATTGGGGAAAAAAACAGCGACTCTACAATAAAGCTAAAATATCACAATGCCCAGAAGACTGGAAAAAGTACAAGTAACTTAGGTCTGCCGTTAAAAACAGACTCTCGCAATCACAACAGAATTACATTTTTAACCTGCTTGAGCCATCAAAGAAAGGAAACACCAGGGAGAAGTAACAACTGAGAGCAAGAAAAAAGCTGATCTGCTAAGCAGGCAGTTTGAGTCTGTATTTACACACGACCGTCAGCTATTCCCAATATTTTTCCACTGACTAGCTATTGATGTAAATGGCGTCGCGAAACTGCTCCATAATTTAAATGCAGACAAATTCTCTGGCCCAGATCGAATTCCTTGTTGAATACTAAACGCAGCTGCTGAAGAACTCGCACCTATTCTTCAAAGAATAATGGCCCATTCATTAAGAACAGGAACAATCCCAGAAGACTGGAAATACGCCAACATTCACGCTATATATAAGAAAGGTGATAAGTCATTAGCTCCTAATTACAGGCCAATCTCGCTCACACCTGTCCCGTGTAAGATAATGGAATATATATCATTCCATCATATAATGTCCCACTTAGACACACATGATATTCTCACTGATGTCAACACGGCTTTCACAAGAGTCATTCGTGCGAAACGCAACTAATTACCACCACAGAGGAAATTGCCAGAAACTTAGATCAAGGCTGTCAAACGGACGCGATTCTTTTACTTCTCAAAAGCTTTTGACACCGTGCCGCATCAGCGTTTGCTATTAAAATTAGATCGTTACGGCCTACGGGGAGAGATAAAGGACTGGATCCAGGCATGGCTCTGCGATAGAAAGCAAACAGTGGTGGTTGAAGGTGACAGATCCACACTCTGGCGTGCCCTAGGGGACATTTATTGGTCCCTTGATATCCCTCCTATATATTCACGATATCGGTGATGACATCGATTCGGCTCAGTACGGCTCTTTGCTGATGACACGATTTTGTACACTGTAAATTAAAGGAATGGGTGATGCGTTACTCCTGCAGCACGACCTGGATAAACTGATGGACTAATCCAATCTGTACATCAGTATACTCTAGATGGGACTGTGTTGGAGTCCATTGACCATCATCCATACCTAGGTATCGAACTGACTTCAAACCTTAACTGGGGAAAGCACATCTCTAACCTTTTCTAATTTATTTACTTTTTAAAGTATTTAAAATACCGACTTGGCACCTGCATAATGGGCAACCTTTGCGGATTATGATTTATAAATATAAATAAATAAATAAACTATAACCTGAAGTCGAGATTAGTGTGAGAAAATATAGAAATGTATGGAGATTTAGCACCAAGCCTCGACTTCAGGTTATAGTTTGTAGAAACTGAAGGGTAATTCGGAAATGGACTATTATGGCCCAACATGACGTCATTTTAGGTTTCTTGGTGCCCATTTTGGTTTTTACGACATCAGAAAAAAGTCTTAATTGTTATACAATTAGTGGGAAAATGTTGGAATGAGTTTTACTTGGTAAATATTACAACTTTACAGCAAAACAATTTCAGAAAATTAAATTTACCTGAAAAATCATTAAAAAAAATTGTGAGCTGTCGTACAAAAACTGGTTGCCTTGATAAAGCGTTAATTAATAAAGAACTTTTTAACACTCTAAGATGTTCCTTACTAAATTATTGGAAATTCGCAAGATTTCGAAGTTCCTCCTTTAATGTTTTCTTCGTTAAAAAAGCTTAAACACATCGTGCAGTTACTTTACTTTACTTTACTTTACTTACTTTCAGCCGCTGGGGGGGGGGGGGGGGGGGGGGGGGGGGGGGGGGGGGGGGGGGGGGGGGGGGGGGGGGGGGGGGGGGGG
>JANRMR010177724.1:0-21539 GCA_025434825.1 Bergia sp. 'catenularis' | reverse complement strand
GCGGTAAAAGATGTTCTCGTAGATTGGTACTAGCCACGCAGGAAGTCCCGCGTGGTTCTCAAGCCAGTTCGGGACAAATTCGGGAACCGACCCCAAAAAAAATTTCCGCCCCTCGCGATCGATCATTAGCACTTCCGAGTTGCCTGCGGAGGAGGAGTGAGATAATTATTAGCCGATGAGAAAAATCTGCTGATTAACAACCTGAATATTTTAAATACAATTTAATTACGCTCCTGAGTTGCTCCCACTTTTCTTAAGAACCATTAAAGTTATATCAATCGAACTTGGTATACAAATTAATTAGGGCATTACCAGATGATCAATTATCTAATTCAGTAACCTTTTGTAACGTGATATGACGTCACAGGACGCCATTTTGGATTTTTTCAAGAGTCCCAAAAATTACCGAAAAAGAACAAAATATGTTTTGAAAACATTGAAAATATGTTTGAAAACATTGAAAATACATTTGAAACGTACAAATTTATAATTCTAATGCTAAAACAGTAAAAAAAGAAAAAAAAAATTAAAAACACTGTTGTGAAAAAAATTTCCAGACCTGTCACTGGAAAAATGGTTGCCATGACAACCGCTTAATTAAGCGGAACAAAACGGTATAACAAATTATTTTCCAATAAATTTTAGGAAACGTCACCAAATACCGTTGCCAGATCTACAACGGCTGCCGAGCTATAGTGTTTTGAATTTGGCGCGGTCACTTTCCGCCCCCCGGGCCAGATAGGGTTAAAACTATCACACAGCTGTATTTTAGTTCTTGAGTACGTTAGTTTTAAAACAGAACCTGGATTAATTTATAAGAAGATATTTCGTTTCATCCGAAAAACTAATTTGAGGAAGTAACTCTTTATAGTCTACGTCACCCTTTTAAAACAATTCCAAACACCAATGCATTTTAATAACCTTTTTTTACATGTGTTTACCAAGAAGCACCAAACTATGCAAAGCTTCATGTGAAACATTATTTATCATATATTACATCACATAAAGTTAAGCCTAAGATATATATGTTATATGTCAAAAACGAGTGCGAGTGTCTGAAGGGGGGTTCCAAACACCGAGATATGAATGTACAAGGCCGCTTCGGCCGAGTGCTTTTATTGTTTCGAGGTGTTTGGAATGCCCCTTCAAACACGATGCACGAGTTTTTGAATTAATTTCTCGAATGAATGAATGAATGAATGAATGAATGAAAGAGTGCCTTATGAATATGTTGATTAAGAAATATTTATCCCATGGATTTGAAATCGGTTTAAACACTCAAACGAGTGTTTGAACCAATTTCAAGACTCATCCACCTGACCAAATGTAGTGCGGTGATTGGCCCGAAATGTCACGAATAAGAAATATTTGAGAAATGTTTAAAATTACAATTTGGTTGTATAGTGCACATGCACCGGTGTGAAACTTGCAGAAACAGATTGTGTTACTCAAGTATCTATTTATAACATTTTTTAAGACTAATTTTAAGATCTTTTCTGTAAAGTAGGATAATTAAGGAAAACCGCACGTCAGTATTGAATCATTTTTCCGGTTTAAGACATTGGACGCTGGTAAAACAAATGAGTTTTCCTTTTGTGCAGAAGCCGCTTGACCGTGCCACGACCATGCAATATCTTGCAATATTAATTGTATTTTTCGCCCTTTGGTTGTTTTGTTCACGAGATATTTCTTGTTTTTCTCAGTTTGAACTCCTTCAGGTTTAATCTTAACCAACATCTACAACTTAGAACCTGACTGTATACATGCCACTCTTTATTTAATCAAAGCAAAGCAAAAATAAGCATTTTTCACAGTCAACAAGAATTCCGATGTTTACGCTGGAAGATTGCGCACTACTCAGTGTACTCATAATTATACAGCCTGTAGTAATTCAGTATAGAGCAATCTTAGATGCATATGTGGCCTTTTGCTGAAATTTTCTACTAAGAAAAAATCATTGCGTTTAGCGGTTTACTTAAAAGTTTAATGCTTATTAGCTAGCTTTGGTAAAAGCTCAAAACAATCATCTACACTGACGATTACAAAAGTTTAAACCAAAAACAACAAACATTTCACAAATCTGGTCACTTGACCAACTTTCTTTAAATCACCTTAAGTCGCACTAAATCGCGGCGATACATTGTATGTTAGACAATTTGTATTTTGAGATCATCTAGATAATAAATTCATAACTGGCCGGATACAGTATTTTTCTCCGCTTGGCCAGTTCCATTATTTTTGTTGTTGTTATATCAAGAAGCACGCTTTTTATAGCATGAAGAGTTTTGTTCACTCGTGTGTTAATTATCCAGAAAACAATTTAACAGGCGAAGGTATAAATAGATAACGGAGAGGAGGCGTGATGTTTAACATCGAGTACAGAGTACAAAGACAAAGTGCAAGACGGTAGTTCGTTCTTTATCTACGAATACGTTTCCTTGCAACCATTGTCTTTCTTTTAAAATATGCTAACAATCCTGCAACGAAAGATATCTGATAAATTACACAGTTTCGAAGAAGTTACAAGGACACACCTCTATGATTGATGTACATGATCGTACAACATCGATATAGTGTCACTCATATTTTATGATGCAGACTCTTAATACTATAAAGAACCAGATAAATTATGGCCGAGTTTTGTTCTTCAAACCTCAAAATGTTCTTGAACCATTTTCTGTTTTGCTGTCGTGAAGAAGGCTTCTTCGATTGTTCCGGCTTAGTTTTATACATAAAATAACCTTTCAAGTTGACTGAAAGAGTTTTTTTTAATGAATCTACACAAGAATTTGGACCAGTGTTTCTTCAAATGATTTGAGCAAGTCTGAGCCTAAGCTTGCTACATTTGCTACATAAAAAAACTCGGGTAATTCACAAGAAAACTGCAAAATGAAGTTTTTTAAAATTTCTCATTACGCTTTTTTTATATGAGCCAGGTACTTTGTCCGAGCCTCATTCAGTCATTGTTCTTAATTTTTTTAGGCTTTTCAGCTTCAAACTGTTCCTAAGTTGTTCTTGTTTTTAGAATCTGCAATGTTGTACCGAAGAGTCTTTTCAACTCAAGTGTCAGGTTGACATTCCCAGTCTGTTTGGACTTTGGAAATACGCGTTCAGTGGTCGGCGGATAAATTTTTTATTGTACATCAATAGGCCCTTTGCAGCTCGAGATTACATTCTTTTGCCTTCCAGTTTGGCGAATTTTGTACCATGTGATCTCGAGCTGCAAAGGGCCTATTGAACAATACGCAAAATGATCTCGTGTGACCTGTGAATTGACTTGTAGCAAGTCTATGGTTTTTATAATTTCGTCTTGAAACATTGTCAGTGGCTGCGAGTCTTCTCAGCCTCAGATTGTTCTTGAATTGTTCTTAAAATTTGGGCGATTTGAGCCTCGTTGTTTTTATAAAGTTGTTCTTATATATATATACGTGTAAACGGCGCACAAGGCTGATGGTTATCCCCAGGATCAGCTAAAAATTTGTGAGATTATCAAGGGAATTCTAAAGTTGCCGTTATGGTTCAAGACAACCAGACTGTATGTTATTGTACATTTAGTTTTATTCAATTATTGTTTTGCATTTAAACTGATGTAAGGTTGTAGTGTTATTTTCTAAATTTTAATACTCGGAAGATGATTATAGAATTTTTTGATGTTGTCTATAAGTGTGTACAGTACTAGTAATTAATACTTTAACCAATTTTCACAGTTGTAAAGTCTCCGTTTCATTACTAAGATCTGTCTGTTGTTCTTATAGATTCAATGAAACCTGTGCCTTTTAAAGGAGCTTACTCAGATATGTATACACCTTTTTCGGTGACAGTAATGATGGTATATTCCAAATATCTTGTGTTAATGTCTTGTATTAAGTGAGTTACGAAGGGTAGCCGCACGTATCGATTTGTTCCACGAGAAACGTCAAACCGACGTATCACACATACATACTTTATTACTTTAAGGCTGAAGTAATTTTACTGTTTTACTGCACTATATTTGGATCAATTTTCTATTTTTCATCTTTATGTTCAAGAATTGTCAGAAAACTGTCGATTTTTCCAGAGAAACGCCATGGTCAAGAACCCCGGCCCAAACTTCGATCTGACGTTCCTCGTGGAACAAATCGATACGTGCGGCTACCCTTAGTTAATGCTAATATAGATAATTCATATGTATGTTATTCGAAACAAATGATCTCTCAGCCCGTTATTTTGCTCAAGTTCCCGCAAGGCCAGCTTGTAGATTGTAAAAGTTAAAGTTGAAGGTTCTAAACCCTACATAAGTTACATTTGTCACACTGAATTATAATATATATCGCCTACTTTACAACCTAAACGTCTCATAAATCGAGACAACTTATGAATTTTCTTTGAAAAACAACAATCGTGCACTGCACGACTAAACATTGATAAGTTGGTAATAAAAGTAGAGTACAAAATAATAAAATAACATTTAAATTTAAATTTAAATTTACATTATATTTAGTTGTCAGTTGCCACTGAATTTGAAATACTTCGATGATAAATACCTAGAATAATTTGAAATCAATTCTAATAGCTATAATAAACTCTTTATAAATAATTATTGTTGGATGTCTTTCCCCTAATAAAACTTTGGGCCCAAGTTCTAATAACTATTAAACTATAACTCTGCATTGCATGGAGCAGTTCACTTCAGGCTGGCTTTTGTCTCTGGTAGTAAAAAGCAACAGGGAGAGTCACAGTAGATTTCTTCCACAAATTAATATTACTTCCTCTTGCGTGCACTTTCTCGCAAGACTTCACCACAACGTTGTATTTCATATGAACTGTCTTGCATGTTTTCGTATTACAGTTATTGCAAATTGCTAGAGGCAGATACTGTGGTTCTCTGTTTTGGTCATAGTCGTATTCCCATCTCCAAGGGCAGTATGTGGATGGTACATCGCTTGGCCTCGAGGGTGCTATATCTCTTTTCTGTCTCTTTGGAAAAACTTTGTGGATATTTTTAACAGGTTTGAATCGCTCCACTAATATCCACTTTCCCGTCTTGAATTCCGGAATAACGTCTTTCAGCTTCGTTCGCTTTACTTTGCTTTTACATCCAGGTACAGGAGCTGACGTGGTATAATCAAACGCAATAACGAGAAATAATGATAAAATCCAATATTTCTGGAAGGAAATCATTGCAGAAACAGTGTTAGTTCGGTAACGTTTCTAAAATGTAGTGCTTCTAATAGGACATTGCTTTTTAAAAACATTAAGAACACGTCATTTACTTTAAAAATAGTTCCTTACAATAAAACTTCTTTTTAATTCTCTGTGAAGCCAAGGTTTTTTTAGTCCATTCAGCAAAACAGTTCATTCATTCATTCATTATTTAAAAAGAGGAAATCAAATTAAATGGATTTCTACCACGTACAGCTTGTTGTGTAAAACTCACGCAGTAGTTGTTTGTGGAGCACTGTGTTTGCGTATTGTTCAATCAAAAATACGTGTATGCAAATATGTTCGATTTATAAAAGATCTTTGTGCAGGGAGACCACTGTTGCGTAAATGCAGCCGTAATTATTCGTTATACATGCATGGGCGAGCAAGTCTGAACTAACTCAGTGGTGACATTTACCTTATCACAAATGTTCAGGCAATTAAAAAATGTGTAACTTTAAGAAAAAAAGTGGTTCACCGTTTGAATAAACTTGACTTTTTATAAAACTATAAATCTAGAACGTAGATTTCTGAGCTACTAATATTAAGTTCCTAGCTAAGCCGGCGTTAGAACAACTTTAAAGCGAGTACTGAATTGCTGCACAGCTGCAACCAATTCTACTGAAGCGCAAA
The DNA here is from genome assembly GCA_025434825.1 of Bergia sp. 'catenularis'. Taxonomy (NCBI): domain Eukaryota; kingdom Metazoa; phylum Cnidaria; class Anthozoa; order Zoantharia; family Parazoanthidae; genus Bergia; species Bergia sp. 'catenularis'. The sequence goes on along the minus strand of JANRMR010177724.1, from coordinate 15,725 downwards.
GCTTAAGAAAGAAAGCCAGCCTGCGCATAAGTTCAAAATTGAAACCGTAGTGTCAGGTAGTATCTTAAAGTTTTTCATCTGGCTACCAAGTCAAAAAAGTACAACGAAGTCAACACTTAACTCACCTTTATAACATTAAGGACATTAATAAAATCAGTTCTGTAGCAGTTCCTTGTTTGAGCCATTGAAGTGGAAACCCTCTGGTAGTTGAAGCTCCTTCCCCGGGCTTTTATTTGCTCTCTTGAGCTCTCTAGCAGATGTGAGTTGATAAACCATTGCCGTGCTCAGTAAAATTCACGTGTATATATGTTCAACCTATTACGTCAATATCGACAGAACACGGAACTGTCAATTAAAAAACAATAAACGTGTCGTCGTGTTCTTTGTGTTTGAAGGAGCTCCATTGTTACGCTAATGAATTTTGTTTTTCTAACAGAGAAAAAATACCCGAGTCAGGGAAAACCCCCTGACTTCAAAATCAAGACATGGCGGCCGTACTGTTAATTTTCCGGTTCCGATTTCGATTAACTAACGTTATTATTTTTAAACGATGATGTAAAATATATGCAACATTTCAGGTTGTTATAAAAGATGACACTTCACAATGCTTATACGAAGTGTTGCCATGCAAAGTACTGCCATGTTGAACGAGTGCTGGAACTGTCAGTTGATCATTTCGATTTCATCATTTGACCGCCTACTAAAAGCCAAACATTATTCGTTAAATATTGTGAAAGAGTTCAAGCGGGGGATAGTTAGAGTTTATCGACCTCTTAAACTATTCCACCCCCATCTTTCAAATAACACATCTCGCTAAATATGACGTCATTGGAGCGAAAGCATGAGTGAAAGTGGCTCTGTAAGATTGTATTTGTAGCACTTTAAGCCTTTAATTTTATAATTTTAAATAATTTTATCAACAAAAAAATAATTTTAAAAAGTTTGATAACTAATTTAAACTGTGTTTGCAAATACCAATGTTATCAGTATCATTTTACCTTTTGTTACTAAGAAAAGAAATTACGATATCTACAGTTTGTTTGGAAATTCCTGTTGGCCAAGTAATCTGCCAGCGAGATTGTATTATCCATATATTTTTATAAAAAAACAACTGATTTGTTAAACGTGTGTCTAAAAATAGATTTTGTACTAGATTCTAACATCTTCTTTGGGATTATCTTCCTATTAAATCTTGAGTCTAAGACAAGTGTAAGGCAACCATGCGCGTACAAGAACCCTCAAACATTTCTGGCATAAACGATAACTAATAATTTTAAAAATCACAAATGAATACCATGGGGATCGAAAGACATGCGTAATGTCGAAATGTTACAAACGACATCAGTGCTCATTCTCGTTTTCATTGCAAGGGGATTTAAGGGGGCTGTTTTACGTCGGTATGATTGCACAGTCTTTCCATTTCTTGACTAAAGACTTTAAAAATACAAAAAAAAAATGCTACAAATACTGTTCAAGAACAATATTACTTTAAATGTTAAAATTTGGTACAGATAGCCTAATTTTGAGGATGAATGAAACGGATTACAGTTATGATTGCTGAAGCGAATTTAGAGTTGGCCCACAGGACAAATTATTGACTAATGTAATATAACAGACAGTCTGCTCTAACGAAGGGCTAATGCTCGAAACGTCAGCTTTCAACCAAACCTAAAGGCGAAAAACATGCCATATCAACTTTTGTTGATCAACGAAACATTTTCGACTTACTCGCCCACGCAGAAAAACAGTTGTTTTCAAAACTAGTTTCCTAATGTAATTTTACACCGAACTGCGATAATCCATGAAACTCATTTTGTTAATATGATTTCTTTGTCATTTAAGTTGCCTTTATCAATATACTTTCCGGCAGTAAAAAACAAAGAAACTATTTTTGGAGAGTAGCTATTTTGTATGGAATGACTCATGAAACTGCCCCTTTAACCGAATGGAACTGCATCCCACCCCAAGATGATTTTAAATTTCTTAACAGTGTGTTTATTTCTTTATTGCTTAGTAATTCACCGTCTATCCAAGCATGTGGTAGCATTCTACCTTTTGCACTTTAAGGCAGGTCCATCGTATAGACGAAGATATATATATATATCCATGCCAGTGGAAGGCCACTGAATGATGTAGATTTGTCCAAAGTACTCCAGTGACAGACCAGTCTATTCCTAAAGTGTTTTTGCTTATATTTCATTATTTTGTATAACTAAGCAACAGTCGCGCAAAGGCTTGTTTTGTTGGCCTAGAAACTGTATGTCTAAATAACTTCATATCATATTAAACCATATTGTATCGTTTCACATCATATTATGCTATATGTTTTGTTAATATGCTATGATATTCGATCGCATCGTACCTTATCCTATCCTATCCTATCCTATCCCATCGTAATATATCGTATCATGTCGTATCATATTTTTATACTACACTCTACTCCAATCCACATCATTCTATGCTATGGCCATTCTATTCTATTCTATTCTGACCTATTCTGTTCTGTTCTGTTCTATTTTATTTTATTGTATTGTATTCTGTTCTGTTCTGTTCTAATCTATTCTATTCTATCATATTTTATTTTACTCTATTTTATTTTACTCTATTCCATTCCCTTCCATTCTATTACGTTCTATTCGGTTCTATTCTATCCTATCCCATTCTATTATATTCCGTTCCATTCCATTCTATTCTGTTCTATCCTATTTTATTTTATTTTACTATATTCTATCCTATCTTATCCTATCTTATCCTATTTTAATCTATTCTATCCTATTCTATCCTATCCTATTCCATTCCATTCCATTCTATTCTATTCTATTCTATTCTACTCTATTCTGTTCTTTGCTATGCTGTACTGTGCTGTGCTATGCTATTCTATGCTTTGCTATGCTATGCTATGTTATGCTATGCTATGCTATACTATGCTATGCAACGCTACGCTCTGCTGTGCTATGCTATGCTATGCTATGCAACGCTACGCTCTGCTGTGCTATGCTATGCTATGCTATGCTATGCTGTGCTGTGCTGTGCTGTGCTGTGCTGTGCTGTGCTGTATTATGCTATGCTATGCTATGCTGTGCTGTGCTATGCTCCCCTACGCTATGCTATGCTATGCTGTGCTATGCTACCCTACGCTATGCTATGCTATGCTGTGCTGTGCTGTACTGTGCTATGCTATGCTATCATGGTATGCTATGCTATGTTATGCTGTACTGTGCTATGTCATGCTATACTATGCTATCATGCTATGCTATGTTATGTTATGTTATGTTATGTTATGCTTTGCTATGCTACGCAGTGCTATGCTATTCCGCTGTTATGCCAGTATTATGTTACGGCTATGCTTTGTATTCTATCTTATTCTGTGTTATTTTATCCTGTCTAATTCTGTCCTATCATATCATATCATATCAGATCAGATCAGATCAAATTATATCAAATCATATCATATCACATGCTCATGATCATGATCATCTCAGGTCATTTGATCAGCAGGGTAGATTTATTAGGGAATCCTGTGGGAATCTATTCTACAGTTGAACCCTGCTATTTCGAACTCGGTTAATTCGAATTCCTCGTTATTTCGAAGTCAGACCGAGTTCCTTTGACCTTATTTTTTCAGTCATTTACTATCGGCTATTTTGAACCTCGGCTATTTCGCTTCGCTTTCCTTTTCCCTGAGAGTTCGAAATAGCGGGGTTCAACTGTATTTATTGTTGGATTTATTAAGCCCATATTCCAGTAAACAGCAAGCAAGGTATTTTCAACTCTTGTCCCATCGAAGATGGCTATTAAAAACAAAGTTTCTAATCCCATCCCCGTATACTTTATCAAGCGCCTCGCATCATGCTAACTACAAACAATAAAATCATCAAACAAAGTTAAGCTGAAAACGCGCCAAGAAACTAAAGAATATATTTCAAGATAGTAAAGCTACCATTTTCTACAAATTTTCAACACACATTTACATGCTCAAACAGAGACGTATTCAAAAGTGAAATTGTAAAGAAGAAAGTAGAATAAATTTCCGTTTTATATTCAAACTATACTTTTGCATAAATGACGACATCATCCAGTTGATGTATAAAAATGTTTTCACACTTGGACTAATAGTACTGGTTTATTTATTTATTTTTTTGTTTTAGTATTTTTTATTTATTTATTTTTAATGTGTAAACTAGCTTATAAAAGTTTATGGGGAGTTTTGTTAGTTGTGATAACCATATAAAGTTCATGTCCAGTTTGAAATAACAAACCGGATATTAATAAACCTAAGGATGTTTTAAAGGACCGTGTTCAGGTGTTTGGTATTTTTGGTATGGACTCCGAAATACTATCTTACACAAGAGCGAACGTCCACGAACTGACTCCTATTTTCTTTTTACTGTTTTCTTTTATCTTAATTTATTAAAACACTAACCAAACAAATTGTCTAACACGTGCTTTGTTGCACTAAAATACAAGTTTTTGCATTTAATATGTCTCTTGTATTTATCCAGTAACATTCATCTTTTCCAGTGATTTGGATGTATATGGCCATCCACTCCCAGCTGTTTTGTTGTTTTGACTGACATGAAGAGATGTTAACATGTAAGATTTCTGATTTTCAAAACAAGAAAAAGCTGTGTCATGATCAGTAAGTTATGATATTTGCTGTAACTTCCTAAGGCTTCCTGAGATTAATTACGCTTCTGACTGTAGTTGCTAAGCTAATATCAAGTACAACAGCACATAAACAATACAGTCGCATGAAACGATGTATTGTGTTTTTTGGAGCTACTTAGGTACACTTTTTTTTTTTTTAGAAGAATATTGTTTTTCAGACTCAGGCTCAATATTCTTAATTTTTTGGCGTTTTGAGGCTGAAAATATTCTTAAAATATTCTTAGAATACAGGTCAATAGAATATGTCTGTCAGCATGGCGTTGCCTTCCTGAGTCTCCAGATGATAGCGTTTATACATTATACGTTATGTTAAAAAAAAACAGTTTATAATAAATGGTTATTGTATTGAAGGTCTACAGAATAGTTTTGTGTTTTAGAAGTTTTGGTCACTTACTGAGAATAATAAAAAGAATATATTAGTTTCATATCTCACGTTGGCATTTGCACGTGAGGGGTGAGCGAAACAAAAGCTTTCGCTCGTGGGGACTGCTTATTGGCCAATCAAAAGTTAGTTGCATGCAGGCTACACTTTTGGCGTATACACTTCGAGAAGGTCGTTTTTATTGCCATTGGAGTGTTAATATCTAATAAATATGGCATTTCAGCCATAAAGAATTATGAACTATAGCAAGTGTTCGACGGATGCCAAAGCCTGCTATCAGTTCAGCAGCACTCGATTTGGGCTGCACGCGACCAACGGCAGCAATAAACAGAGAATAATGAGGAACGACTGAATTTAAGACAATTGTGCAAACAACCAATTGATCTGACCGAAGCCGTACAAGATAAATACTGAATCTGAATAAGAAGTTAAGAAGTGCCAACTCACTCTTTAAAATACAATTTAGTCTTTATTGCTCAGTGGTTAAAAGTGATTATAATTGAAAACACGATTGTCTCTCTTTGAGAAAACTGCCGTTCAGAAATCGAACTATCTGTCTGTGAGTCTACTAGGGCTCACTTTGCTTACTGACAGCTTTACTTTAAAAGCAAAATCTTTGGCAGATTGTGTCTTGAAATCTGACCCGAAGAGATAAGCGACCCGTCTTCAGTTAGAAAAGGAAGTTCACTGGACCCGAACACATTCAGGGGAATGCATTAAGTGGGCGTCTGTAAGATATCCTGGGAACACCCTGCCATGTGACACACACACACCATCTCCAGAGAGTGCGCTGCTATTTTGGTCCTACTAAACTGATATTATATTTAGCAGCAAAACTATGCAATCTAGTTTGGCGTGTGTGCAGGCAAACGATTTATTGTACATGTCCTGCCAAAAAGGCGCTAAAGAAGAAAGGTAGTCCTACTCTATTTAGTTTCAAACAGTATACAATTAAAAATTGCTGGCTTCTGGCGAAGGCCTAACGTCAGCTTTACACTCAGCCTTGAAAGATCTACCATTTCCATGACCAAACCACATTAACTTACTCAACAAAGCAGAAAGTCCAGCTTTTTTAAAAGAAAAAAAAATAGTCCGCTTCCAGTGTCCGAAAAACTGTTGCATGTGTTTTGCACTCAGCTTTAGTTCAAAGTTGTTTTAGTTTGCAGCATTGAGGAGTTAGAACAAGACTAAGCAAAGAACGACCTTAATTTAGAACAAATTATGATTTTTTTTGTGTTGAGGCAAATAAACACCTTGCCACGTGATAAAGGTACTGCACGAGGTCGATGCTATCACATGTATATAATATTAAAGCAATACCTCATTGGCGGGTAAACACACCTTCAAGTGCAGCAGTTCGTGACGCACGCAATACACATTGACATATGCAAACGATGTTATTTACCGAGCGAAATTTGTGTCAGTCATATGCCATGACCGACCAGAAGTATTTTGTATCCTTTTCGGATTTGAAATCTAATCGTGACTTATTTCCTTGTAGACTGATGTAATTTATAAGGTCATTGGTAAGAAAATTAGAAGTTACTTACCGGGTTAAATAAAATAGAAATAAACAAAAACTTCGCAATAAATGAATGATTTGTGTCGGTCGGTTTGCATATCTAAGTTTGGAAAGCTTTCAGAAAGGACCAATTGACCCAATTTCTTTCTTTCTTCATAACATTTACGTATTTTAAAAGTCAAACGAGAAATGCTACAGTTTACGTATAAGCCTAGTAACAGCTACATTCTTTTGAAAACTTTTGTTTGAATTTAGGCTATAAACCTAGGACAAGTTGATACTGAAGATCCAGTCCGTCAAGACCAGCCCGAACTGTCGCATGCACAAAAGTGTAAATATCTTAGTTCTCAAGGAGAAAGAGGTATTGGGTTTTCGACTTGGTAACGAAACATGGTTTTGAAAACGCTAAGAATTTTAAATTCTAACAAGTTCTCGTAAGTTATTGCACGTTACAGAGACCTTAAAAGCACCTTCTGAAAAATCATCTCAGCTAACCTGCTATGCAACAACATTGTAAAATTGCTGCCACGCGTGTTTGTAACAGTTAAGTGCATTCATCACATGTGTATTTGATCACACATTGTACGTATACCAATTACAAACTAGAGAAATTAAATAACCTCAAGTGTACTGAGAATCCTTCACTGTCCGCAGTCATTGACTATTCTTTTCTCTAGAATTTGAGTAGTCTGGAAATAATGTATGTAAAACAGATTTGTTACTGACATTGAAGGTTTCTTACTTACACTCTTAATTTTCCATATGATTCACTTTCAATTTTTAAACACGTCTGTTCCGCAATACTGTCAAAAAAAGTTGTCCTCATGTCTCAAAGAGGTGATACTTTGATACTGTCATATACCCTGTTTTATAAGATCAAACTTTATAAGGCTCAGATGTCCCCACATTAAAACACGCGGGTTTTTTTTTATACTTTCGGGGCTTTTTCTCTAGTTTATTGCTCTAAAAATACGAACAATTTTAAGACCAATTTAAGGCTGAAATTCTCACGAAATTGAAAACATTGAATCAAAACGTTCTGACTATTGCTCTGTCTAGTACTTGCCATACGGAAATCGAAATGAACATTTAATAAACTTATAAAAATCGCTACTTGCCTCAGTGAAGATCTCAGACACCTGTCTTTAAATGGTTTTTGCTGAACCTGTTCTTGGTAAGTGCCGCAAAGACTACTGGAAAGGAAAGCAGTCGATATCCAATCCCATCTCAAACTGACCACTGAATTTTATTGGAAATTAATCGTTCACCACGTAATTTATAATTCCTTGTTTTAAATGCATAAAAAACACTAATGTTTGAGTAATTCACCTGCGAGATGTTTGTCTTACATGGCTGAAAGCACAAATATTTCCGCAAGCAGGACACAAGCATTAACAGTGAACTAAAAATGAACCCTTTTTTCACTTCCTAAATATTTCCCTTGCAGGATTCCACCTTCTAGGAGTTAATGTGGTTTAGAAAAAAGGTACACCCTCGCATTTTATGCACACAAATGAAATTTATCAGTTTCCGCAAACAGCGCAAACAGGAGAAGAATAACTTTAGTTGCACTCTTGTGATTACATTATATATACAAGTTTACTTTAGAAAAAAAAAAGAGAGTGCACTTGAATACAGCATGTAAGCACAGCTAGCTCCTTAAATTAGCTAAAAAGAGCTAATTAGGTAAAGTAGCTATGGTCAGTTTGCTTTTTATTTTGTTAACATGCACACAAAAGGGAAAGGAGGAAAAAAAAGTAAATGAAAGAGAAAGCAGAAAGAAGTTAGATACACAGCAGACAATCAGTATAAATGAATCAAAATTACACCTACTTACTAAAAGGTTATCCTGGTGCACTGGTGACGAAGTTTAGAAAGACCGATAGGAGCTGTGAGTTGGAAATTATAAATTTAGACAACCAAATAGTTTTAATATCAAACACAACTTCCTTTTATACCAGATAGTAAGTACTTCCTCTAAACAGCTCGGTGTACGAATGCAAAAGCACGAATGCACAATGGACTTTACTGAGACAAGTGCAATCACAAGGTACTAATAAATTTGAATTCCAATTATATCCAATGTTCTCTAATGAATAATGACCACATCGCGTTCTCAGTATCTTGCATAGCCAGCCAACAGGAAAAACTGCGCCAAAATAGAGCTTATACATCACAGCAATTCATTTCTGTCTGATAAGTTTTTCCATAACGTTTCTTACAAAAGAGCAAGAAAATAACTAATACATATTAAGATCAAAATCTATGCAGTATCCAGTGGTCGAACACTGGACAGTTTTGATCTAGAAGACCTAGCAGTAAGCCAAGCGTATCATCAAATGTCATATAGTTTTGGGGTAGCTACAGAGATCTTTTCGGCTACAGAATAACAACTATTCAAAAAGCCCTTCAAAGCCAACACCAATGTGCTATCGAATAAAACCACGAACTTGTCAAGAAGCAAGTGGCTTGCTTTGATATTGTTGTGGCTGACTCATGCCACAAGCAAAATAAACAAGTAGCGTTTTTTGAATATATTTATAAACACCAATTGTGCAGAATTTATCAAAGCATTCCGAGAACAAATCAGACATTCCATGAGGTACATTTTTTTATCACTCAAGGCACAAATCATCTCTAACGCAAACATGAGAAAAAAAACATGAAAACAGCTTTGTATAATGCTGAATTTTCCCAACATAAACTTGACCTTATTGTACTTGACTATTTGAATTAAGTTTTTAAATATAATTTATCGTTCGATTTCCACGTTTAGCTCCAATCAGTATGTTGCACTGAATCTGAAGTAATTTGTCATTGTCACCACGTACCCTAAAGTGACATTCAATCTGACTGAGTTGGTTTTTAGCTATATAGTGTAAGATTGGTCGACATTGAGTTCCCGAATTTCACCGTGACTGCATGGTTACACATTCTCTGGATGTTCTGAGTTGGCCAAGCGTTGCTAACCGTTGTTCTGTTAATTACAATGCGCAGTTATACGACAAACAAAGAGAAGAAATTGAAAAGTTTTAACGTAAAACAAGTACTTGATTCAGTTGAATATTTACCGTCATGATTGAGTTTCTTGAACTGAAATTCTGACAGAAACTGTTGCCAGCGTCTGGAGGAGTGAAAGAATGAAAATATACTAGGAGGCACAAACAATAAGTTAGACTGCTAAATAAAAACTAAAAACCACAAAACAAATATTTAGAGTGCACTAACGCTGTTTCTTTTCCCTTTTTAATGTCGAACAGCGCTGATCGTAATCAGTTTGAAAATTTTAGTTTGAAAACTGAAAATTTGTAATGTTTTTTTTTAATAATTATTCTTTTCAGTCATGTTTGTATGTTTCTTTTCGTTACTTAAACTGAACACTATAAGTTTTTATTCCAATTATTTCATATTTTTTTCCATTTGATAGCTCTAACTTTGAAAACTAATCTTTAAAACCGTTCATTTTCGCTATGTTATTAACTGTCTCTATTTCTAACGAAGGAACTGGAAGACATCAAAACAATTTGGCATTTGATCTTCACTTATTTCTGTGTATGCATGCACGTTGCACCGACTGTACATCAACATGTGTAGTTTAAGACTGTATTGAAATGACGCAAATTTATAGTTTGTAAGCAATTTAGAAAAGCTAGTTCCTGTGTTGCTAGACTCTTATCAAAGTAAGGTTATGGAGGACATTTTTACAAAATATTTGTTATGTTAAACCTTTTTGTTTGGATCTGTAAAACAATATTATTTGAAAGAAAGGTTGGCAGACCCCTCCCTATTGAACTATGCAATGAACGGTAAATTGGATCACGAGATGATCAACTATCATTCTGGAAAACGTGAGTTTACAGCTTTTTTTTAGTTTCTTAGTTTCGAAAATAGATTAACAACAGGAACGGTTTAGAAAAATCCACAAATGACGGGAAATGATATAAATGTACCAGTCTTATTAGTAAGCTTGATGATTCTCTCTTGTTATAAAATTCCCCTAATACTTGTCAGCCTTCGAACAAGTAATAGAGACTACACCTCAAAGAGCACTCCGTTTAGTTTTTTTTCAAGACAAAAACACTTTAACATACTTTTCAACACGGAAACATTTTAATATGTCAAACTGTGCACATGCAACATGTCCTTGCTAGCGAAGAAGTCAGTCTCTTTGCTCTATTATTCTTGCATGTTTTAAGCAGCTTTGAAATAATGTTGCAATCATGTTGGACAGTCTTATTTTTAAAATAGCGGAAGACACTCTTTGCTCTTTAACTCTTGCTTAAGCAGCTCTTATTAGATAATTATTGCAATTATGTTGCACAATCTTATTTTTAACTGAAATAGCGGAAGACACTCAAACGGAATCAAGTGACTACGCTTTCACATTAGCATATGACCCCTGGGCAAGTCGTTGTAGGTTTTATTTTACCACTGTTACCACACGAACCATAATGAGCTTCTTATAGTCAATTATAACAATGACGTACGTACGAGCTAACTAGACGCTATAAATTGAACACGTTTTTTCATTGAGAAAGAAACAGTTTGGTAACGACAAGCTAAAGGGAAGTTGAAAATGAAACAAGGTTCATTGGTGTGGAGGGTATGTATTTTTTACCTCTTTGGAATTCTCATTTTTTTTTATCGATTTAATAAGCGCCAGATTTTTCTTTTTGTCTCCAAAGTTGCTTCATCCCTGACTTTGTTTGTCCACTGCGTTGTTGCAACTGTTTTACCTTCAAAATATTTTGTCGCATGTCTCATTTATCTGGATCATGCACTTAGTATGCCACATCTTTTGTGTAGCAAAAGCAGCGTGCTCACTGGTAAACTGTTACAATTTCAGCTCGTCGCACTAGTAGTGCTAAACGTCTCAATGGCGAACTTTGCAACATCTGCGCCAGTGAAATGCGGGCTGACCAGACGAATTGCGTTAAAACAATTTCTTCCCAAACTAGGGAATGAAAGTTGGATTATTGTCGAAAGACACCAAGGCAGTGTTCAGCAGCCAAGTGCAAGACCCTCCAATGGCCAGCGAAGTAAAAGAAGTGCTACAGTGTCGAGACCAAGTGATGTCCCGTCAACATTTTGTCCTTGGCGATGGGAATATGACTTTGATCAGAACAGAGAACCACAGTACTTACAAAAAGCAGTGTGCAACAACTGTAAAGAAAACATCTGCAAGAAAGTGGATTTAACGCATCGAGTGCTAGTGAAATCGTGTGACAAGATTATCACGAAAGGAAAAGTTATTAATTTGTGGAAGAAAACGACCGTGATTTTGCCAGTGGCTTTCTACTACAAGAAATCATAATATGGAAAAATGAAACAAATCAACATGGAGCCATGTAACCTGACAACCCAAAGAACTAATATAGTTGTGCAGTTTAGTTAGTATTGTTCATATATAGTTGATATAAACGTTTCACAGGAGAATGATAAGCATGCCAGTGATTCCATGCACTGATCAAGACATTGACTTAGAAGACATTTTTAGTCTGTATCTGACTGTTTGTGAACAAGTGTCCAGTTAAATTGAGAGATGCGTTGACCTGGACTGCAGATGGGAGAAAAAGAAAACAAGGCAAAAAGGACATCTGGACGGCCACAGTTTAACGATAAATACTATTCATTAGGATTAAATGAAAAGACGACGTGAAACAGTATAAATGGTTCAGAACAGAGAACAATGAATGGAAACACTCTCGGATTCGATCCCCAAGAAGAAAGGTCTGTAACTTTAAACCTGGCAATGTTAATGATGTAATTTTCTCGTCACACGTTTAGTATGAAATCTTTACAGGCCTAGTGGCCGCCCTTATTACCACTAAAACAGTCAATACTGAAAATTTCGAAGTTCATTTAGTGTTTAAAACATGCAAATGTTTATTCCAAGTGAATTGCAAAATGTTGTCTCGCTTTGAGATGAAAAGTATTGAAATACGGACCTTCGTTTTAGAAAGGAAAATAGTGCAATTTTTATAATCATCTTTTCTAATAGAGGAAACAAAAACGGAAAATGACAAAAATAAAAGACATTGAAAGGATCTCTTGATATAAATATTTGTTTATTTTTGTCCACAGTGCGTTACCTTGGGGTCTTCTGCCTGCAATATGCCCCCTGCTTCAACAACAACCGACAATTACTACTACTATTAGAATTTGTTTTATCGTTACAGCCATTAATCGATCGTAGTAACAAACTTTTGTTAACTTTGTCTTCTAACAATTTAGTAATGTCTATCTCATAAACTGAGTTTTAGCCTTCTAACTTTCACGCGCTTGGAAGTATGCGGAAATATAACTTTGCTCAAAATCGAGCTGACGGCATAAAGTTACTCAAATGCAATACATATAAAACTCGTACCCGCTTCTGTGCTTTAGTCGAACACTTTTTAGCACCGTTTTGCAGCATTAGCCTCTGTTTGCTGTTGTTTGTACATTTTTAAGACATTAAAATTCCCCTTAATGCTTGTATTTACGATAAACTCAAGTTTCTTCCGGCTCGTTTCTTCTCTTTAATCTACAGCCAGTTTTGATGTTTACTGAGAGCCCTTGCAGCTCAAAGTTTGTGATCAACATCACTTTGGGTGAGAATGTGCAAGACATTTAATGTTATTTCTTCAAAATGTGAAAATTTGGGCAGACCAATCAACTGAGTACAATAAGAAGATCACATAAAGTAGAAGCAAATGGAAATATAAAACTCTTACTCCCCTCTGTGCTTTAGATGAACATTTTTTGACACGGTTTTGCAGCATTAGCCTCTGTTTGCTGTCCTTTGTACATTTTTGAGACATTTAATGCTTGTGTTTACGATAAACGTAGGTTTCATTCCGCTGTTCGAAAGCTTCATGTTTTCCAGTATGGCGGCTACCTACATCGCAGTTTTGATGTTTAGAACCCTTGCAGTTCAAAATTTGTGGTCAACATCAATTTGGATGAAAATGTACAAGATATTTAAATTTGGAAATTAGGGCATCACAATCAAGTAAAATTAGAAGAGAAAGTAGAAGCAAAGGGAAAGCGTTTATAGTAACTGATGCTCTTTTGCTTTACTATTTTTATAAAAGGCTTCTGCATACAGCTGTATTGTAAAAAGGAAAATGTTCTAGTGATATGCGAGCTTTTGCCCCTAATTTTGTAGAAATCGTTCATCAGCTCTTGTGTGTTTCATGAGTAATATAACTTTCGGATATTCGTTGGAAATAAAGAACTATCATATTAACAAAGTAAAATTAAATGAAAGTTTTGCTGTCGCGAGTGCTTTCCAACTGAATTCAAAATTTCCATCCCTTTCTCGATGTCTATCCTTGTCGCCTATCTGCCAACCGCCTTAGTAATTAAGGGAGAAAACTATAAATAGGTTTTATGATATCGGATAACCCTGGGGATATGGGAATGTCACTGCCACTAATTAGTTAGCGTAGAAAAGCCAAACAACATGCATTTTAGGGGCTTTTTCATGGCTGAATAATTAGAGCTTCTCTTTCCAGAATTTGGACTTTTCCTTTTATCTGTCAAAGGATATTAAAAGAAAACTCCGCAATCCATCAAAAAGAACTTTGTGGAACCATGTTTGTCCAGGTTTGATGCATTTTAAACCAATTTATCACTTTGTGTTCCGGTCCGGAACATCAATGTTAACAAGATCCATAACAGGACAAACGTGAACAATCCAACTTAATCGCAGCCCAAAACAGACCATCCGAAATATTTTCCTGTCGAAAAACTTAGATATTGATATTTGAACAATTTATAGACATTTTAATCTTATACTAAGTTTTCTTACCAATAAATTTTAAGCATGTGCAAAGCGTGCGTAACTCAACTTCTACTGACTCAACCGTCTAATATCGTTTTGACATTTGTGATCATGATCAGAGAGGTAAACTCTGACATACTAGAATACAATCAACCAGAGACAAATTGATCTTTCTGATGCTAACAATAACGTAACAGGATTGAAGAAGTTAAAGGTCCAAATTTTTTGAGCTTGTTGTCCCTCTTACATAATGGCGTCTATAAATAGTACTTCTCAAATATGTAGTCAGGTAGGACTCTCTGTTTGTGTTTTAACGCATCCATGATCATATTATAATTTCATCCCACACAAATATGTATTAGCTGAGCCTAAAACACAACTAAAATTATGCGAATCTATCCTCTGACCATTCAGACACAATTTTACCGTGAGAACTGTAACTTAATGAAGATGGGAGTTTTGAAACATCTATTGCAAAACCTTACCAAAATTTTGATCCACTCTCGTTCACCGAACGATAGCTGTAACCACTCGAGCCTAGGAAATCACATGAATGATGCACCAAATCAATCGATGTTAATTCGTTATAACGATAAAGACCTCACTTGGCGCTTAAAAGATTAGAAATCCTTGTCTTCTTACTGAAACCTAACTTCCTGCAATTTTACTTTTGTTATCGCGGTTTTTGTGGATCCTCAACGAATTAAGGGCACAGGAGACTTTTGAGTAACATTTTTTAGTGCGCTCTCGGTTTGTAAACCATTTACGCTGACCCCAAGAAGGTATACATTTTCTGAAAGGTCAATGAATGTAGTTTTCCTTTTTTGTAACTCTTTTTGGGTAGAGTTTCTTAAGAAGGGAAATTAGACTATTTTTGTCACAACTGACATGTTTTCCCCGTTGGGCTTATTCTCCGCCCGTTGGTGGTATGGGTCACTAGAAAATGTATGAAAAAGAGGTTTCTGGGGGGTAGGGGTGGTACTAAAATGCCTCTTTTTTTATCACTAATTAAATATTGAGGGACTAGTTTTGGCCTTCGTGTATGATGACACATAACAGCCGCTCACGTGACAACGCCTGTCATTTTCAAAATATTTTTCTGAGGGGCGGTTTAAATTGCAAAACCGCTAAAATTTTGGGGCAATTTGCAGGTGCCTGAGCTCATCCTAAAGGGCTAAGAAGGCTTAAACTTTGCCAATATCGAAGAACTGTTTATTGGCACTATTAATCTGGCAAAAAAAAATTGGTTTCCTCACTTCGAGTGGCTGACGGTTGCTGGTTTGTGGAAAAGTGGCCTTGTGCAAATTGCCCCAGTCCCAACCAGTTGTATTCTGCATTTTTCTAAGTTTGATCAAAAGCTGAAAAGGTCTGGACAACTTTTGGTGCAG
>JANRMR010177713.1:0-10564 GCA_025434825.1 Bergia sp. 'catenularis' | reverse complement strand
CTAATACCACGAAATGTATTCAATCCTCAACTTGAACTTAATTGAATACAGAAAGCTATTTAGATATTGCTTGTTTGCATTATTAAATTTTTGGAGCAACTGAATAGCAGCCGAAAACAATTAGAGATATATTCAACACTGTGTCATTACCTTGTCAGTGGAAAAGCTCACAAGAAAGTACAATATATAATGCCATAGCTTTTTTGTGTGAATATGTGAATTAATTGCAAACGTTTAATGGTTAATTCGCGTTTCTTAACTATTGAAGCAAATTGCTCGAGAAATAACCACATGGATTTAGATCAAAAATTCAAACACACCAGCAAAAGCAATTTTCTAAAATATACCAACTGCAAGAAGGGAAACATGATGTTGGGCAGGTAGTGCGGATGTACTTTCAAAAAATAGATAATCACTCGTTTTACTTTGCATAACTAATGAGCCTGATATTTCCTCATCAGTGCTTGAATAACGCAGCTGCATGAAATACGAGATGAGACACAACAACGAAATGGAGAAGCAAATGTAGTAAACCAAATGGAACTGTGTCTGTCAAGAAGCTTCCGGTACGAGCTTCGATTCAGTAAAAAACCGGCGTAAGAACACGTAATATCTTCACGGAGAAGACATTTCACCTGCCTCGAGCTAATGGAAAGGGACAAAATAGGAATTACTATACTTCTGAGCTGCCATTCAAGTCTTCATAATTAAAGAATATAGCTGATGAAGAAAAAAGAGGACAGTTTATTGTTTTAAGGTTGTGGTTTTATATCCGAAGTTTTGAACTCAGCTGGAGTTTTATCACTAAGGACGATGTCATCGTCACATTCTACAACGACAAGCTGGTTTACGTGGCTGCGACAAAAATTAATAATGAAAGCTTCCCAGGCAAAGACAGGCTGGAAACTGACAATCTTGTTTATAAGTCTGTTGTTGTATATGACAATATGTGCTCTTGTATTCAGTGCACTTGAGAGTGACAGTGATAGAGAAAGTTACGAGTATTATCAATCTATAAAAGCGAGCTACATGGAGCTTTTTAACATGTCCCAAGCCCAATGGATCCGATTAGTTGAAGACGCCAGTGCCATGAGTAAAAGAGGCTTTATGCGGGAATACAAGGATTACTGGAACTTTTATCATTCTTTCTGGTTTACTACGACAATCGTTACCACCATGGGTAAGACAATTTTTTAAATTATATTCTCGGTTAGCACAAGCTTACTGTTAATTTTTCTGTTTTGAAATTGCCAAAAAGAGATATTTCCTGTTTTCTACCGCTTCAGTCACAGTTTTCAAGATAAGCAACAACTTTCGTACAACCCATCAATTCACTAGACTAGATGGTTTTATGTATTTGCTTATGCAAGATAAAAATCAAATCTTAAAAAAGGAATATATATTTCCAATCAGTAGTAAAAGCTGATTTCATACGAGGCCATGGCTACGGGCTGCCTCAGTGACAAGTAGAGATAATTTTTTTTTAAAGTTTTGCGATTTTCACGCATTACATGGCTTAGTTAAATAGGTATAGTGAACACTTTCATATACATAACGAATCAACCTGATCATTCATTTCGCGATCGAGCAAAACATTTATGGAAATTAACGCAACTTAACCGGATTCGTACAACGTGCTACTCAAATCATACCTTTTAGCGGTCGCTATAAAGGAATATCTGTAATGTATGGATTATTAAGTTGTAAAATGATAAACGGACAAATGGACAAATGAGAGGTACTTTTAAAATCTTTTTAAAAATTCCTTGCTATGTTGTTAAATAACGATTTTAAGATAAGATTGGGATCAACCTTTCAACGTGACCAGTAGTGGTTGTTTTGTTTGAGGTGTTCTGTAAAACACTTTCAAACCGTTCTCGACATGGAGGTCTTCAACCATCTCAATCGCGTTTCAAGTTGGTTGAAAAAGTTGATCACCCAAAACAAAACCAAACTTGTTTTCCCCAGTAGAAAACAAAAAACCTAACTAACGCAACTTAACAAAATGTTTTATCCTAACAGATGTCGCTCTAACAAACCATTTGAAAACTAGTCTAAACACTTTTTTTAATGTTAACTTTATTTGAGAAGACTATCAGATTTAGCTTTTCATCGATACACCCTGTTCCTTTATGCAACTCAGTAAATTTGTAGCCATTCATGTGAGTTAATATTTGTCGACTGATCAGTGTTTTGCTAACAAAAAACAAAAGGTTGTTTTTTTAAAATCACCGTGAAAACGATGTGATATATATCGTATATCAACCCCATGCAGGCGCGCTGTGTGATCGCCACTATAATGTTTGTCTGTAATTTGCTGTTGTATTATCTATCAATACGGTCGTTTATTGTGGCCGGGATCGGCAGGAGCACTACACATCAGTATAATTTAGATAATATACAGCTGGTGATGTCGGCAAAAAAGAAGAACGGAAACTGATTCTAACAATGTCAATAAAAAAACTATAATCGACAAAGCCGTTATTGTTGGTTATCTAGCTACTCTCATTGTGGAACAAGCCATTTTATAAAGTCTGTGGATCATAAGATTTAGTTTCTGAGCAACAAGACCGATTAGAGTTGAAAACTTTTGTTTCCGGAAAATCATCGTCTCAAGATATTTAAAATGAAACACAAAAGCTACCAAAATATATGAAAGCAGAGCCAATGGAAATGACTTAGTTGTTTATAGCAATCGAACGTTAGTGAAGTTACGAAGGCATCTGCCATTTGAAGTGACCGATGAAGCAGTTCAGAAGACGCCGGTGTGTAGAATAAATATTTACCAAGGAATCACTTATTTTGATTCAGTTAAAGAACTTTTCGGAAAGGTTTTTTTTAAATTTGTCGTTGATCTTAAAAATGTTTTGATTTTTTTTTTACCGATCCAAATTTACGGAAATATTTTTACTTTGTTCATTTTATTTGTGCTGATATAGGTTAAAAAAGATCAGACTACAGAAAAGACACAATCAAGGAGGACACAACAGGGTAAAACCCTAACATAGTGTCCTCCCAATCAATGATACCCCCTTCCCCTCCTTTCCTCTCCCCAAACTCCCCTCATATTCATGCCCTGTCTTCTTGGCCACACATATGGACTTCCGCTAACAAGTAAGTGAATCGAACTGATCGTATTTCAGTGGTTGCTGTAAATCATGTCCCTCAATCGTCAAAACACTGCTTTCAATAAAACGTTATGTAACAGCATTTGAAACCTATGAAGCAGTTATTGCAAAGGAATATCTGAAATAATTAGAAACTCATTAAACAAGCGCATTGTTTGAATTGCTTGCTAAAAGGGAAAAACGGATCCCATAAAATTACCTGCTCAGTCGCCTTTTCAGTGCCGTAGTCAGAACAAAAAACAAGACGAGGCAGGAAGGCGAATGTCGGAGGAACAAAGTCACTTACCCCTCATATCCCCCCTCCCCCCCTCTCCCCATTTGCCACACAAGGACATACTAATACTATTACTAATAACGAGGACAATTCGTGCTACATCAAAACGTTTTTACCAAAATCAAAAAGAAGTACATTTCAGATATTTTCCCAAAACTGAAACAATAGGCAGAAAAATATAGCATATAGCTTTTATTGAAGATAATTTCACAGAAAACGGTCCCCAAATCATTTACTAGTAGCCATGAATCAATAGTGGTTTAGTCAGTGTTAAAACTAATTTTAAAAGCTACTGCTACAAAATCTTAAGGGGAGGCAAGCGATAGTTCATAATTGCAGCAGTAGCTACAGAGTGCAGGGATGTTCATTTAAGTTCAAGTTCTAAAATTAAAACCATGCAGTCCAGAAGGTTCATCCCTTTTTGGTTGCTTTGGTATTGAAGTTTTGAAAATTATATTTAAAAAACACTGATATTATTTTATGCGCATATTAAAAACTATAATAAATGATAATTGTATTAAAAACAGCAAGAGCTTCAAACTTTAAACCGAAAACGTTGTTTTTAGTTATCAACATATTTCTTGTATTGGCAATAAGAATTGTACGCTTTTTTTATAAACAAAATCTCCACAGTTTTCCTGCATGCCTCAAATCAATTATTCATTTTTTTCTATAGAAAATGAAGCATCATTTGCATAATCTGTTTTGTAATTGTATTTTACGAAATCCCTTCTTAAGCTTGCCCGTTTCAAATGCTGCTTTACTGTCGAATATAATTCAGTCTTTTTTTAAAAGTAGATTTACATCTAAAACGAATTGAAAAATTATAAGAGCTTAATTTGTCCAGGTGTTTTCAATTTCCCTCTGAAGAAACTAGATTTTTGAGACTTCGGTTAAACTCGAAAGAGGAAAAAGCTTGACCTGATTCTTTTCAAATCTCTTATCATTAATGACAAGAACATTTTTCAGTTTAACGTAACGACCAATTAGATTTTAGAAAACAATTATAAACTACTGCATGTATGTTATTTATATTTTGACTTGTTACACATGAAAGGTGGAGATTTTAGCTGCAATCATGCAGCATATCAAACATGAAATAAATGTTTGAGTGAAGCTGGAAAAAAAAGTTGTCAAGAAAACTAGTGATTTTGCCACTCTTAAGATGCCAAGTAACAAAATTTCACTCTCGAGAATTATTGCCTTTAAATTCGATGCAGTACTAGAACAACGTGGATTCTGGGTAAATTTCGAATTAGTTTGTATATTTTGTTCTGCGTCTAGCAAAATGCACATATTACAGTTGTCTTGAATGATGATATTAGCCACGGTGCGCATTTGTGTAAAGTTTCCACGTTATAGTTGAGAAATGAAGGAATTATAGTGATTTATGCTCTTGTTAGGGCAAACGTAAACTTATCTTGGTTGATACGCAGATAAAGAGGACTTTATGTGCTTTTCTTGTTTCTTCTCAGCCTTAACGTCCCTTATCATCATCACTGACTAACTTTTTGTCCATGAATCATGTAAGTCAGTGTTATTGTACCTATTGTTTACACAATTAACACTTTGGAGTATTAAAGTGCTTTCAAGCAAAAATCAGTAAGACGTGACGTCATAACTACGTCATTGTTAGTACATGTGATCTATTTCTCTCTCTGGCACCCTCCATGGCATGCTTGTGCTAATCCTTATCCAAAATTTCTGAACTAGGCTTTAACCCTATCTGCCCTGGGGAGGATAGGGAAGGGGGGGGGGGGATCGAGGGGGTCGGAAAGTGGCCGCGCCAAATTCAAAATACCATAGCTAAGCAGCCGTTGCAGATATGGCAACGGTATTTAGCGACTTTTCCTACAATTTATTGGGGAATCATTTGACATGCCGTTTTTGTGCCGTTTTTGTACCGTTTGTGTGAAGTTTCCACGTTATAGTTGAGAAATGAAGGAGCTATAGTGATTTATGTTCTTGTTAGGGCAATCGTAAACGTCATAACACGTCATTGTTAGTATACGTGATCTATTTCTCTCTCTGGCACCCTCCATGGCATGCTGGTGCTAATCCTTATCTACAAATTGTGAACTAGGATTTAATGCATATGCATGGCTGTAAGTGTTGTTGAAGAAGGGTTCTCGACCTTCCAACGGATTTTAAAATAATGCATACACATAATGATAAAGAGAAGTACCCAGACCACCAGTTTGATGTTTGATGTCTTAATCTTTCTTTACAGGGTTTGGACAAATTGTACCAAGAACTTTCGGAGGACGTCTCTTTTGTATATTTAGTGCACTATTCGGAATTCCTCTGAATATGCTGGTTTTAAAATACGTTGGAGAAAAAATCAGCAACGGTATTCACAAGCTTCTGAAATACATTGAACAGCGCTTCAGGAATATGGACAGACATGAAAACATTAAACTAAAGACGGCCTGTGTTTCTTTTCTTCTTATGACTCTCGTTTTGCTCGTCGGAGGGGCTCTGGACACAATTTTTGACGGATGGACGTTTTTCGACGGAGTTTATTTCAATTTTATTGCGCTGAGTACAATAGGTTTTGGAGATCTTTTCCCAAGAGTTGAACATTCACAGAAGCTTGATAGACTTGGTTTCACTGAAAATGGGAAAAGAATTTTTGCATCTTCGGTTATGTTAGTTTACATGATTATTGGACTATCTGTGGTTTCTACAGTCATCTTTGCCTTAGTCAAAGCCATTGAGGAAGTGTCAGAAGTGCGAGTTCCCTGGCATAGCGGTCTTGTTGGGTCAGAACTTGCGGTGGATTCAGAGCCAGCTCACTTGAGGAGTATTCAAAGCGGAAACTACCGCGACAATTCTCAACCTCGCATCGTCGTTATTCCAGCTTCCGATAACGAGCAGTCTCAGCCGAAACAAAGTGAAGACTGTGAACTGGAAATTGTTGTCATAAAGAATCCAGATAGCAGTGAATGACACCGCAAACTTTGTGTATTGTAGGAGTAATGTCTAGTTTTATTTTCTGTTACCTTTTATGTGTATTGGTTTAGTTTTTAGTTATTTCATTTTGGGTTTTTTTCCCGCTTTGTTGGAACATCTAACAAAAACAACTTACAATAATACAAACACACAAAACAAAAACAACAATTTCCGAAAAGGAAGCAACAAAAGTAAGAGGTCCAATAGGAAAAGGCACGAACGGGACTTGAGATGCCCATTCCGAGAATTAAAGAAAAAATAAAAACAAAAACTGAGTATCTTAAAACAGTGACAAATAGGACTTTAATTTGTGACAGGGACAGTCTTGCACAGAGGCTGGTGTAAATCATGCGCACGTCAACGTGGACGAATGGATGGATGGATTACATTTTCCGTAACCAACATAATAAATATTTGATTACCTTTATTTGTATCTTTATTATGCTAACAGTGTGGCGAAACTAGGTTTTTTTAGGTTGCTTAGTTGACGTGGTGAAAGTAAAACGAAAAAAAAACATTTTTTATGATTCGGGTCTTAATTTGTGGCACTGAGGACCGTCTTCAGCCAAGATTTTCCGCTCGTTCAAAATAGCAGGTAATGACGTTCTGCAGAATACAATTTTGAACTCGATCAGTTGCCTGGCTGTGAAAATCGAAGTAAAAGGCTTTGAGCATTCATTACACCGATGATTCATAGCTAATCAAACCAGTATTATTACTGCTGCCTGCTCGGTTGTGTGGTCCCCACTTGTCATCGCTAAACGTATTAGAATTGAGTTGACTTTCCCTTGATGGTGTATTTTGCTTTGCAAAGAGATTGCATTGCCTTAAATCTCTTCGACGAGAAGAAGCTCGTCGGAACAGCACGCAAAACCCACGCCGGAATCTGTCACTCACGAAAGAGTACAACACCGGGTTGAGAGCGCAGTTTGAATATTGAAAACAATGGAACAACGTGTACAACATTCGGCTGATTTCTGTGCTTAGACGTTCTGCTGCGCCGCTAAGAAAGTCGTACATTCGTTTGCTGAGTCCTGGTCCCCAAGCGATCACAAAGCTTAAGATCACTGCCAAGGAGATCTTTGTGATCCTAGACTTGGTAGCACGCTCGCTGTTCCGGTTGTGGCGCAGAAAACTCGTTTTTCGTGCGCTCCGCCACACCGTTTGACCGATTTTGAAGTAGGCAAATGACATTACAAACAGTGGAAAGATGAAAAATAGGAAATACACGATAACACTGTATCCTTTCAGAGCGTCCATTGTCCACCCAGTTGAAGAACAATACTCGCAGATACCATGTCTATCAGGGCAGCGCCAAGGTGTCGTTTCAAAGGACTTAAGCATCGGAGATGCCACCAAGATACCTCCTAGCCATATCAAACCGACAACGTATTTTACCCGCTTAGCTGTCAATACAAATTGTTGAAGGAACTTGGGCTTACAAACTGTAGTAAAACGCTCGTAAGCCACAGCCACCAAAGAAAAGATTGACACAAAGAAGACCATTATTTGAGAGAAGGCGGTCAGTTTGCACATGGAGTTTCCAAATAGCCAATAATGTGTGATGTACAGGTTAGCAGTTTTGAAAGGTAAGTTTAATGTTGCAATTGCCAGATCAGCGGCACTGAGGTTGAGAAGTAACAAGTTTGTTGCTGTTTGCAGGGAGTGAACCCGTGAAATGACGGCGATAACAATTGTATTCCCAATCAATGCAACAAGAAATATCACAGCCATGGAGACAACTATCGCGGCTGTTTCAGTTTTGGAATACAT
Source organism: Bergia sp. 'catenularis' (assembly GCA_025434825.1). Classification (NCBI taxonomy): domain Eukaryota; kingdom Metazoa; phylum Cnidaria; class Anthozoa; order Zoantharia; family Parazoanthidae; genus Bergia; species Bergia sp. 'catenularis'. The sequence goes on along the minus strand of JANRMR010177713.1, from coordinate 2,437 downwards.
TTCCGTGTGACTGATGGACACATTCGTAGCAGCGGAGCCATTGCTAATATCCATTATTCGATGGAACAATCTTTTTTCGCAAACCACTTCTAAGTATATACGAAGTCTGTAGATGGTGTCCACAAAACTCTCTAAAAGTGTTGGGAGATATTATTAGAATTGTAAATGACTTCATTACGCTTTACAAAATATAAATGCACTTACTATCTTAAAAAGTTTGGGAGGTGTAAATTTGTCTTCTGACTGTAAATCACAACAATCTAAGTTTCTTATTTTACGTAAATTATACGGCGTTTATCTTTTCAGCTAAAATATAATGTTCATTAACAAAACGTTTTTAACAGTCTAAATGAAATGGGTCATCAGCTGAGAGATTTCGCATGCAAGAGTAAACGAGGTAGGACATGAAGTTTATTCGCAGTTAATGCTACAACGTCCAGATTACAGATTACAGTGCTGAATTATTACTTTGTCAGTGAACAGGTAATTATTACTTTACCAAGACTTTATCAATCAGTGAACAGGTAATTATTACTTTACCAAGACTTTATCAGTTTATTGTTAGTGTAGAGAACCATCGCCGATTACAAATACGAGTACATTCGTGTTATATTCCAGCATCAAAACGTGTGATCATAGCAAATATATGATAGTCAAATTTAAGCAAGGAAGACTTTAACATTTTTACCAAAACTAAAACTAGCTAAATAACGAGCGTGTATGAAGTTTAAAAACGACGATAAATATAAAGCTTTCCTTTTAGTGTAAAGTATGAAAGTAAACTTATTTATGGACGTGTTCTAAAATCCAGTTTATGAGATTCATAAAGCAAATGAACGAGGGAGTGGAATAGTTTCAAATATCTGCCACGTTTATGGCTGCCGGGAAAGGAAGTTTTATCAAATCTTCAACTCGTTGCTTCTTTTTCAGCTAGAGCATTCTAGGGTAATACTTTATTATGTCTATTTAAATCACAAACTTACGCCAAAGGATCATGTCGTTAATTGTACTGTTTTTCGTTATTAAGAACGCTCTTTCGTCTTGTCTGAAACTCGAACGCTAAAGAAAACTAAACTTAACTGAACACTTTTCAATTTTTAAAATATCTGTATATTCCAGTTTGGCTAAAAAATAGTTTCGCATGAAACCTAAAAGAACTGAACTGAAGTGCCACTGAAAAGATTGGAAAGCTCGTTTTGCCTAACAGTAGTAATTCAAGATGTTCTCTTACCTTTTATGAAGTCAAAAAGGAGAAAAAATGCGTTCCCTCGATATCTGTTTTAATCAGCTTTGCTGTCTGTGAATAACTAAATTACAATATTCGGAGATATTCTAAATAAATACGATAAATAATACGTATCGGAGTTGATCATTAATATAGGTAATCTTGTCGCGAACTGAAGCAGTTTAATTTCATGCTAAGGATCGACCTTATGCGTTGTCTGGCGAGGTGATCTGTGGGCAAAAGCGGGCCGTTGATCTTTGTCTTATCGAGTTGTCAAGTTAACTAAAACAACAGTTTTCTTGTATTTTAATATCAAAACTTTCCTTTATTGTCACGTTTTCAGATTTAGAATAACCAAAGTAATTAAAAATGAACCCATTGCAGAGTTTTTTTTGTTTGTTTTATGATGTCCACTAGAGTATTCATCATAGCCATAAAAATAGGAATTCTTATGAAAAAATTATATTTGAGCTACCATGGTAGAATTTGATGTCAGTAGGGTTTGTTAAAGGTTATAACTTGACGTATGCAAATCATGAAAAAAGCAAAAGTAATTGTGTGGTTTTAAAACCTTTCTCCCCCTTTTAAGAATGACCAACTTCAACAATACTTTAAAATGTCATATTTCATGCATCTGTTAAATATGTAATAACCGAAAACAAAACTGCTGATAATGAGAGATTTCTTTGATGGCACGAAACCGGCCTCAAAACAAAAAGGAAAGACATTTTATAAATACAGGAAACAGATCGGATGTTTTCCCGTAATATCTTAAAATGAACTTCACATCAAATTGTAATTTGTTCCGTATTAAAAATATGTTTTCTCTATACTTTTGGCTTGGAACTTTACTGGCCGATTGTAAGATGCAGAATTGATTTTAAGAATTTATCATTACCTTCAAAGCTATCAACGGTCTTTCTGTTAGTAAGAAGTCTGACAAACCTAGATAGCGCTGTTATAGTTTACGCTATGACAAAGAATTACTGTTGTCTTTCCCTAATTCCAAGACATCTCCTTCGCTATGTGACAGGACTTTTGCTGCAGCCACGTCTGACTCAGGACAGAAAAGTCTGCCCTGGCCCGTGAACTTCGCTTAAATTCTAAACTTAGGAAAATTTAAAGGACTAAAGACCCTTCTCTTTCACAAATCATATAAAATGAAATTTATTCCGGCTTTGGGGCGCATTTTATTGTTGTTGTTGTTTTCAT
>JANRMR010177691.1:0-12095 GCA_025434825.1 Bergia sp. 'catenularis' | reverse complement strand
TTAATGTTTTACCATGGCAAATTTAGTATTAATATCTTTAATAGTTTTGGAGATATAGGCCGCGGGCACTTTCAGCCACATCCCCCCCACCAGTCCCAGGAACGCCAAAAAAGCCCAGTCTGAATAGGGTTAATGTTAGTCCTCAGAAAATGTCTCCGGCTAGAACACTGAAAGCCTTATCAACAACAGAAGTTCTTTTAATGAGCTGATAAACACAGCGTATTTGAGCAGCGATGTTCTCATTAAACAATTCAGATAAGGACAGGACCAGATAAGAGAAGGTACACAGTAGCTGGGAAGATGGCCGCAATGACATGAAACATGACTCAAGCGTGGAGTGTGAATAACTAATATAAGTCTTAGATAATAATACACCCAGTATTAAATAAAAGAATAATTAATTATAGAGGAATAGACTAACAGAATCCCAAATGCATTAATTTTATATCCAATTTTACCTACCACTTATGCTGAACTTCAGAAAGTCCGACTGTGGTTGGAACACAGTTAACGATATCAACACCAGAAATATGTGGTATGAGCCCATGAACACAGCATATTTGAGCAGCGGTGTTCTCATTAACCGAGTCACGTGGCTGCTTGGAAGAAACAGGTAACAGAAGGTCCACACTGGGAAGATAGCCGTCAGCAGCAATGAAATGAAGTATTTGACAAGCAAACTCACATTCCTCAATTCTGGGTATTTTCGATAGACAACGTAGTTTAGCAATAGTTGGCTAAATGGATGTGCTACGAACTGTGGAAAGAAAGCGTTGATTGAGTGAACCGACATTACAAAGCAACAGAAATTTAAATTTTGCATATTTTTCTCGATTCCCTTTATTAAATCCGCACTGATTCCCACCCATCGCTTTTCTATATATGCTTATTTTGCCTAGATAACAGGATAAACAAGGTTGCTTGTACCCCACCAAACAAAAGATTGTGTTGTTGCAAAGATAACTGCTGGATTACACCACATTTACTTCCACTGTTGGAAAATAACTCTTTTGCTCCCATGCAATTGGAATATGCCCCATAATCCCCCAAATGTTGAAATACACAATATTTTAATCTTTTTCGTTGGAATACACAGCATTCACTGGTAGCTGTTAAAATATTTCCCCTTTTGTTCCTCAAACTTTAGAATAAACCTTACTATCTTACTTACCTCTGTTATTGGAACACACCGCGTTTGCCCCGTAAACGTTTAGAAGAAACCCTATTTTTGCCCCTAAACGTTCAGAATAAACCCTATTTTTGCCCCTAAATGTTCAGAATAAACCCTAATTTTGCCCCTAAACGTTTAGAACAAACCCTATTTTTGCCCCTAAACGTTTAGAATAAACCCGATATTTGCCCCTGTTGTTGGAATACACCCTATCTGCCCCCAGCTGTTAGAATATACTCTGTTTACATCCAGCTGTTAGAATTAACTACTTTTTGCTCCTAACTGTTTGAATATACTCCACTTACCCCAGGATGTTAGAATACACCCAAATTATTTCCAGCTGTTAGAATTTACCACATATGCATCAATTCGTTAAAATGCCCATGTGTCCCATGGCCAGCGGTTAGAACAAACCATTTGACTTTAAGTTGCTTGAAAGTATTCCATTTACTCCCCAGATATTTGAATGAGTCCCATTTTTCCCCAACTGTTAGAATATACCCCATTTACCCCCTGCTGTTAGAATATACCCTATTTACCCCCAGCTGTTAGAATATACCCTATTTACCCCTGCTGTTAGAATATACCCCATTTACCCCCTGTTGTTAGAATATACCCCATTTACCCCCAGCTGTTAGAATATACCCTATTTACCCCCTGTTGTTAGAATATACCCCATTTACCCCCTGCTATTAGAATATACCCCATTTACCTCCTGCTGTTAGAATATACTCCATCTACCCCCAGCTGTTAGAATATACCCCATTTACCCCCTGCTGTTAGAATATACCCCATTTACCCCCAGCTGTTAGAATATACCTCATTTACCCCCAGCTGCTAGAATTTACCCCATTTACCCCTTGCTGTTAGAAGATACCCCATTTGCCCCAGCTGTTAGAATATACCCCATTTACCTCCTGCTGTTAGAATATACTCCATTTACCCCCTTTTACCCCTGCTATTAGAAGATACTCCACTTACTTCCAACTGTTAGAATAAATCCCATTCGCTCCATGCTGTTAAAAAAAATCCACTGCATTTACCCCCAGTGGCTCCTCTAAGGAACACTGATTTAACGTTGATTATTAAAGGTAAAATACACGAAAGGCTAGCAGAGCACTCTTTAGAGTGACGAGAAAGGTGTGTTTTTGAGAGTGTGTATTCTGGATAAAAGTTGATCTAACCAGAACAAGGAATGACGGCAAAGAATTTACTTTAAGGTGATAAATTGAATATTATACAGAACTTCTAAACATTTTTTTACCTTTTCATTTTGGTTTTCGATAGCAACATCTAAAATCCTCAGATTTTTTGCCTCCTCGGGAATGATTAGTTCTGATTGCTCCTCTTTTTGGCCAATTTCCATTACCATTCGAACTTCTTCGATGTTCTGACACTCACTGAGAAGATTAACAGGAAAGTCATTCAAAGTTTCACACAGTGACAAGTATTCATCTTTGAATTCGTAATCGCTGGCTATCTGTTGTCTCAGTTTCGTGCTCAACACAAAGCTTGTGTGAATTGGATCTTTGAAACTTTCTGGATTGAGAATATACTGTGCAGAGATGTAAACCGGGTTTGATAAAGCTTTGTAGCTCTCCAAGCGGATGAGTGATCGGGCAATTCTTGTCTCTGCTGAGCTGCAGTGAACACAAGAACACTTGATATGGTGCTGTAACACCTCATCACCGTGTGATATCAACAGTGTTACCATTTCATAATTTCCAAGTTTGGATGCCAGCATCAAAGGAGTGATATAACCCAAGTCCTTAGGACAAGATCTTTGTTCGGTTTTGTCTTCTATTTTAGGACGATATTGAAGAAGAATTCTTAAGGCTTGGAGATTTTCCTGCCTGATTGCATAAAAAAGAGCAGGTTTCATGTTCGCACCTTTTTTAACCAGTAGTTCAATCATTTGTTCACTGACTTGTCCATTCCCGGCTGCCAACATTAAAGGTGTTCTGCCTAAGGTATCGCTGCAATTGACATCAACGGCTGGCGAATCAGGCTGTAGGATCTGTTTCACGGCATCTAACTGACCAGCGGTTACCAGCCGGAGGAGTTCTTTCTCTCTGTTCGTTATCCAAAATTGACAATTGGGAAGATTCTCAGGAACAAACACGTTTTCTTGCATTTCGATTTCATTCACAGAGGCAGCTTCCATCCTCACTCCCTTCTTGCTTCTATCCTGGGTATCGTTGAAAAAAGGTAAAACATAACTTAGATACTTTAGTGGAAGTAAAGTTACCGCTTGGTACAAAATAAACGCGAAAGTTGTGTTTGTGTTTGTATAATCGCGGTTATAACAAAAGTCTATTTCCAGCTCCGCATTTTATCCCAGCATATGCTTTCATGCCCATAAACAATAGCTTCAAATCGAGGCGGAGTTTATAACTTGCAAATGTGTGAGAGCTCTGAGCTTGGCCACAGCTTAAGGTAATTGTTTATGGACACTGCCGCGTTACTGAGAGACGACCATAGTAAGAATTATCATTTTTATCTGTTTGATTCTTGCCAAAACCTCAACCAACACAACTCTAATAGTAATATACTTTACCAACAAAACTAAATGCTTATATAATAAAACTGAATTCAATTAAACATGGTAATTACTATCAGTTATGGTTAAAGACAATGATTGTTTGATCCTTCTTATTTCCTAACCATTCGTGAGTGCGCATGCTCTTTATAAATATGCATCATTTTTTAAATCTAAGTTTATGTTATATTTAGACCCAATTTGGCAGCTTTCCCCGGTTTAAAAGCGAATAAAGAGAAGGACGAACAACAACAAATTGTATTATTTTCACAGACGAAACACTCAATTCCAACTTCTCTTGATCTATTAACATGTTAACATCTAGGGAGGATCCAATTCACCTTCGCATTGATAAAATGACGAGGGAAAGGACTAAACTTATAATGCTCGCCATACTCCATTTGCTAAACGAAGGGAGAAAAAATGTTCCATAAACTGACCACAACAACAGTATATTACCATTTTCATTCTAGAATCGACGTAACTTAAACTTTCTTTCGCAAACTATCACATGTTTACTGGTGAAGAGTATCTGATTGTTAAACAGTTGTACAAACCTTTCTCACTGAATTCACACTGCACTTTGTTTGCCTTGATAATACCCTGGCCCCTGGACAAGTCTCTCGCTATTTTGCACGCAAAATCGAAAGCACAGCCAGATATTGTTCCAGCACACGATCACCCGATATTCTTCATACTATCAGTTAGGTGGGTCCCGTCTGCTGATTACTATTCAATTTCAAACTTCCGGAAAATTTGCTTTTCTAAAAAAATTCAAGACCCTTTGCATATAGTACATTTGGCAATGTTTTTCCCTGATGTGGCCTATTTATGTAAAGTTCCTGGCTTGAGCTGTTGTTTCCCGAAACGTTACAGCCGTCCTTTTCATGACCACATGTGTTACGAATTAAATGTTTTTATGTATTTATGTCTGTATGTATAGCATGTATGTATTTGTGTTTATAGATGTATAAGTTATGTCTTTTCATGAAAATACTTCCTGGCTTACAATTTTTGACATGCAAAACATTAAGTCTTAGCCGAGATATCACATAGCATTAGTGAAAACATGAAAAAAAAGTATAATTTTATCATGATACGTACCTAAATAAAACGTAATTGGTTCCTTTGGTTATTCCCGACCAGAATAACCTTCATCAAATTGAAGTTTTTGAGGTCCTGAATGGTTACGTATACAACAAGGAACACAAAATGTTATTTACTTAGCGACACACTTGTCCAAAAACAATTTGGTCTTATGCCCACGTCTCCCTGGTTTCTAGTCACGCGTGCTGTCCGATGTGCCATGTTGCAAGCTTAAGTTGACAAGGTGAATTTTATAGCCGTGGAGATCCTTGGCTCTAATATTTTCTTCACTCGAGTGGTTTTCTGGCTATCCAATTCACCTCGTCAACTTACTGTGTTGTCAGCATGGTGAGTCCTGTGATGCAGTGGATAGCAAGCCTGACTAGGAACCAAGGAGACGTGGGTTCGAATCCCGCTCAGAGCATTAAACCGAACGTTTTTCAGACAAGTGTGTTGAAAGAATAATAATCTAGTGTGTTCAAATTCTGATCCAATTGCAGAATAACCTTCGTATTTTTGCTTTCATTTGCATTTTCATTGTGGCAGACCATTTGGATCAAAAAGTGAAATATGTATGCTTGCAGAGCTGTTCCCCGTTATTGTTCCATTTGCCTTCAGACATCTGTTGTGGATGAACGTCTGCAGGCCAAAACTATATATCTTAAAAGCCACTTCTACACCACAAAAGTCACTTATCAATGAAAACAGTGGTAACACTTTTGTAATAATTGAAATACGTAATGACATTTTATTTTTTGACAAATGCTTCGTCCCTCACGGAAGAGGTCAATATTCTGTTCTTCAGTAAAGACCCAATAATTACTGGTTTAGTTGTTGTGATGCATGAACCATCCCTTCCCCTTCCCCCATGATATCAAATGGTTTGTCTCTTACGGAAGAGGTCACATTTCCGTTCTTCAATAGAAAGAATCTAACATCACACCCATCCTGTAGGTTAAGCAGTCCCAATGTGAAGGTGACATACAGCCAATCTCTCTTACCCACGTCTTATCAAAAGTCTTGGAAAATTTTGTACTCTCATGGATGATTGAGGACATCGGCGAGTATATCGACCATAACCAGTTTGGAAATCTCAGAGGGTCGTCCACTACTTTTTGTCTTCTCGACCTTGTCCACAACTGGCTCTCTGGGGTGGATAATCCTGGTTGTTACATAAGAGCATGTTTCCTATATTTCAGCATGGCCTTCGACCAGATTGACCATAATGTCGTTATCGCGAAACTTGTAGACTTAAGGCTGCCGCGCTCGATCATTCCATGGATTTGCAGTATTCTTACTGAGCGTCGTCAGTGTGTCAGGCTCGGTCACAGCGTATCTAAATGGCTCCCTGTTGGTGCTGGTATCCCACAAGGGACCAACTTGATCCAATACTCTTTGTCGTCATGATAAACGATCTGTTTATTGAAGAAGTATGTGGGCGACATCACAATCTGGGAGATGGTTCCAGCACGCGACACGTCAGTCTTGCAACCACAACTTGACACGTAGATCAACCATTGGGCTACCCAAAACAGCATGGTGCTAAACCCTAATACGTGTAAGATGATAGTTCGTTTTCGCCGCCACGTGGGACATTCTCCACCAGCTCTTACCGTTGACAATAAGATCCTCGAGACGGTTGATGCCCACATAGTTTTGGGAGTTATCCTTCAAAGCAATCTAAAGTGGGACCTACATGTCAGCGAAATAGTGGTTAAGGTGTCAAATAGACTGCATATCCTTCGCGTTCTTAAACGTGGTGGATTACCCCCCTCTGACTTGCTGCGAATCTACTCCTCCCTAATCTGGTCCGTCCTTGAGTACTGCAGTCCGGTATGGCACTCCTCCCTCACTGTCCACTTATCTGATAGAATCGAGAGGGTACAGAAGCGTGCCCTACGCATTATCTACCCAGGACTACGTTACCATGACTCTGGGTACACGGAATTACGTATAAGAAGGGAGGAATTGTGCACCAAAGCTTTTGAAAAGATCAGAAGAACCAAATCACGCCAAAACCACCTCATTCCAACGACTTGGGCATGTGCGCACCCCGCTCTTTGCGTTTCAGTGACAGACCACTTCTTATCAAATGTGAAACATAACGTTTCAAAGAGCTTTTTTCCAGCGATGTGTCTCCGCATTCACGGCTTTTGGTAAATTTTAAATTCTACATATATATGTTATCATCTATATTTTATCAAAACGTATAAGGCACAGCCCCATTGTCAACTTTTCAATTTTTCAATTTTAATATTTTCAAATTTATGTAATTGTAACTTCATGCAACATGTTTCCCTTTTTAAAACTTAATGTAACGTAATTTCATAATTTCCTTTGTAGCGCGATGATTTTGCAAATAAACGCCATTATTAAAAATTAAAGAAAACCCATCCATTCTTCTCCTCTCCTGATATCAAAAGGTTCGTCTCTCACGGAAGAGGTCACATTTCTGTTCTTCAATAAGGACCCAATAAGGTAGTGGTTTAGCTGTTGGCTTCTATGAACCATCCCTTCCCCTCCCCCATGATATCAAATGGTTCGTCTCTCATGGAAAAGGTCACATTTCTGTTCTTCAGTAAAGACACAATAATTACTGGTTTAGTTGGTGTGATATATGATCATTTACACATGTAAAAATGCGCAATATAAATAATAAATATTATTATTATTATTATATATGGACCACCGCCTGGTTAGCACAGTTGGTAAGGCGCCAGTCTTCAGAGCGGAAGGCTCGGGTTCGATTCCCGGCCAGACCAACACTCAGGATCTTAAAATAACTGAGGAGAAGGTGCTATCTTTGCTCTAACAACTGCAAATGGTTAGACGTTCGCGTCTTCTCGGATAAGGACATTAAACCGTAGGTCCTCGGAGACCTTCTCGCATGGGTTGCCTCGTTCAAGGTTCTCCGCCCACCTAAGAGTGGTAAATTAGTTAAACCCCTTCTCCTTCCCCCATGATATCAAATGGTTCGTCTAGCTTAGGTGGTGGGTTGCGTCAACTAGATTCCTTTAGAATACAAACGAGGTAATTATTGTTTGATTTTTTGAAATGGTGCTTCTTCGAGGTCTATGACTTATAATAACGAAGTGAATAAAGTTATAGTTTTATTTCTAATCTTAAATTCAATTGTGAATAAAAAATGAATGAATGACAACCGCTGTTGGTTTGAAACGAATCGTATCGTTTTTCATTTTTGCTTTGAAACTGTTGGAATAAGCGCCACACCAGAGTTTAAAAGTCAAGGGTTTGGTTTCGCACCGCTCTTGAGTTCAGGTACTTGGAAGAAGCGTCAAGTTCTTGTTGAGGGATGCGGTGCTAGTTTAAAAGTATTTTTACTCTCTTACACAACGTTTATTGAAGCGCTCATATGAGAGCGGCGTTTAATCGAAGGAGATTTTTGGAGTAAAAGTGACAATCTAAAGCGATGCTTCACTACAAGATTGTAGAGAAAACTATATTTATCAGGGGTGATTTATCCGCTGTTAGTTTTCTACTAAGAAACATATAGGTGTTTGTTTTACATTGTCCTTTTAAAGTTGCTTTTAGAAGCATATTTAAAATAAATCAAAAGGATATTTTCCAAACACCTCAGTTTCACAATTTCTTGTCTAAAAGGTCATAAATAACTTTTAACAAAGTTATCAATATTCAGTTCTAGAAAACCTCAGGAATTGAGTTTAATCTTTCGTATAGTAATGACATAAAACAACTGAAACAGACATATTTAAAAGTTTGTTCTGCCGTTTCCCTAGTTACGAACTTTTCTTTTATAGCAAAAGGAAAACGAAAACTTTTGGCTAAATATCACATGAGCAAATGCACGAGATTGAGCTAATCGTTTATGGGTTCCTATATCGACACATCAAAATGGAGAATATGAGCTGCGTTCCTGCATCCATGCACTCTGTGGCCATATGCCTGTTGTTCAGCGATGGTAAAGCTTCTATTGGCAGCAACACAAGACAACAGAGATCACCATATTTGTTGTGTGCTTAGTATCTAAAGTAAGTAGCTTCAATTTTCCTACTAAAGTTTCTACAATTGGCTGAAATTTTACAGAAACCACATATAATTTGGGCATTTTAGATATTGTATACCAATCCGAGTGGTAAGCAACAAGACATTGAGACAAGACGTGATTCGTCTCACTGATGGAATGAAAGAAATGCAGTGTGGTTTGAGAAGGTTTGCATAACTGTATGACTATCAGGTACACTTCACCGGTAAACATAGGCCAGTTTGGAAAATTGTGTTCTATATATCTCAATTGTGTAGTGAAAATGTTATTGTCCTACTTTAACCGGAGTTTAGTGCTTTTCGTGCAATGGCCTGCTAGCCCCGGTGTCAGGTCAACCGCTCCCATATTAATGTCTATAAGCATTTACAGAAGTCACAAACCCGTTGCCAGCACTCGGGTTATGGCAAAAGTATTGCAGGTTTATGGCAGAGTGGGCCAGGCTAAGGGGCCGTCGTAAAACCGATTAACGTCATTCTTAACGCCAGCTATTGTTTTTGTGTTTTATCTTACACGGGGTATGCGGTAGTTATAAAACAATCCTTTGGAAAATCCTCTAGCCAAATTTTGCAGCTTCAGATATAGGGACAACAGCACAAATACAAACGTTTAATAAAGTTCTTAATTTATCAGCTCAAATTATTGAAGAAAACATAATATCTCACCGTCACAGAGGTAGTTGTTTTCGAACATGTTACATGATGATGTTACATGGAATTTATTTGGATGTTATTAAAGTTTATTCGGCAAACATTTGTTATTTTGTATTTTGTGTTATTTCCCTAACGTGAGCCGACCCCGATCAAATTGATTTTACGACGACCCCTAAAATTTGTTTGTTTTGCTTATTCCTACCATGAAAACAGATGAGACTCTGGCTTTTCAAAGAATCTGACTTAAATCTAGTATTGACAGTTTTACCTACATATCTAATAATACTATATTTATATATTAGTTCAAAGTCAGGGATTAAGAATCGAAATTTAGCATTTGAAAGATGACAGCCTGCCAAATTGGGTTCGAAATTTTACATATTAGACTTGGCTAAAAGTCATGTCTGTTTATAAAAAACACAGGCGCAAACTTGTGTTCAGAGAACAAGAGGAATCAAGCAATCTTCGTCTTTAACGAGAGTTTTAAAAAGGTCTGTTGGCTTATCAGGTCTCACATGACATACGTCATACCTTATTCTGATTGGTCGATAGCCGTCGACCAATCAGAATAAGATATGATGTAATGTCACGTGAGACCTGATAAACCCTCATTCGGCGAGATTTGAATAGAAAAGCAAGACAATTATCCATCACCGGTTGTCTCTTGGTAACGTCCCAGAGCCCATAAAGAATTACGTCAAGCCGTAGGCGAGTGAAATTTGGAACAACTTTAAAATATCACGAGTGATATTTATGCTAAATACCACGTACAAATCATGCTATTATTTGTTTATACTAATACTTGAGAAATTTCTGCAACAGCATCTGTTTATTTCGTCTCGCGCACTTGAATGGGTTTGTAATTTTCACATGTAGGTATTTTAAAATTACGCTGAAATACCACTGCTCTCGAACAATCAGATTGCAGAAATTTCTCGGGTAATGGTATAAACAGTGTAACAAGCTCGGAAATTTTTTGTGAAAAACTGCGAATAGAATTTCCGCGGCTGATAAATTCCCATAAATTCACACTTCTATTAGGTTATTTTTTTCTCAAATAAGCTTAAAAATCTTTGAGTTTGATCTTTGATTGCATGTTTATATTTTAGAAATTAACCTATATTTAGTATCTGCTTGTCGAGAAGAGGAAAACACAAGAAAATAAAGCCCATATTTTACCTTTCCAGTTTACACAAGACATAAGTCAAAGTATCAATTAAAATTTCTTCATAGAAGAACTGCAAATAATGCATCATTCAAATGTCTTTTTTTTTTTATAAAATAGGAATATTATGCTCCAGTCCCACAAACAATAACTTCAATTCCAGCTTCGTGTTAATTGTTCATACATTTTCTGTATTTTCTCGAGTTATTATTTGCGCTAACTGCAACGTAAATCACAAATGAGCTATTTCATCCATTAATAACTGAACATTTTTCAATGAATATAAAACAATGTCAGGAATGCAATATCCACACAATTGTTAGCCACCTACTTATCAAAATCAACCAATATTAGCTTTTCAGCTTTCACATGTTTGCGACTGATCTCCAGCTCTGCCATACTAATAAGTCATGCCTTTTTATTGCTAACCAGTCTGATTATCGCCACTGATCGTGAAACTCGAGTTACGAGAATTTGACAGTTTTAAAACAAAGTTTTATCTTCGTATTTTACTTTTTAACATACTATTTACAGAAATACCTATCTACCTACCTACCTACCTACATACATACATACCTACCTACCTACCTACCTACCTACCTACCTACCTACATACATACATACATACATACATACATACATAACTGGGTATCAGGGATCTGCGTTAATATATTAACCAGAGCTTCGGAAACATTAGAAATCAGGCGTAATCCTCGTTTACCGGCTTCTTTGATTTTAAGCAATCGGACATTGCTCGCTCAAATAATATCAAGCCATTAATTTTTGTTTATTTATATTCTCCATTTAATTAAAGTTGACCATCCATCACAACATCGAGTTCCTTAAGTTAGTCAGTTATTGTAAATCCTTTTGCCAGGAACTTCGGAGGTATTGTAGTTTATCCAATCGTTTGTCCAGATCCAAACACGCAGATTTTCATGCTGCCGAGTGTGCGAACGTAACTGTTGATGAGAATCTTTTTAAGCAGCTGGTACACCCAGCTCCCAGCAAGGTCCTGCTCAAGACCGTCAGCGTCCATTGTAAAAGAAAAATTTGAAAAGAACTTATAGCCGTTCACAAATTATTTAAATTGTAATTTTACTGATATTTATTATTTATTCATTTGTTTATTTTATTATATCTATTTATTTGGGGATTTAGTAGAAAACACACGGTGTGGGTCAAATAATAACAATTTGTTATCAAACAGACTCAGGCTTCCTATGGAGAAAGTTTATAGTTTGCTTAAAGCTGACGAAAATATGATCAAAAACAAATATTTTGTACAAAAATTGGAATATAAAATAAATTGTCATTGTTGTTTTTATTGTTACTGTTAAGTCTGAATTCAAGTCAAGGTGAAACATCCCAGTGCGCAGGATTGTTTTTGGTTGTTGGCCCAAGCTACGGACCTTCTAAAATGTATTGTTCTTAAGACCTGGCCCTGAGTCAACTGATCT
>JANRMR010177680.1:0-12096 GCA_025434825.1 Bergia sp. 'catenularis' | reverse complement strand
CGCCCAAAGTTCAACCCTCGACCAGGCCGGGAATTGAACCCGAGACCTTCTGGTTGGTAGTCAGAGATCTTACCAACTGTGCTAACCTCGCACACACAAGATAGACGTTGAAAAAGGGTTAATGGAAATGAAAAGTTTCATTACCATATGACTCAAATTCCTGGTCTTCACTGATGTTATCACAATTTTGTCTCCTAATGTCTGTTTCCACTCTTGTAGTTCTTGGTAGTGTTGCATAAGAAGGAACTTGCTGATTGCTTGAAGAAGCCTTAAAAACAGCTCGGGACACAACTTTCCCTGATATAGCTGAATCATCATATGATGACTGGCCTGCCACTGGGCGGGGCAAAGTGCTTGGAGCTGTCCATGTTGGCTGCGGACTTGAGGGTGGTTTTCTAGTCATGAAATACAAAACAATAACTATACCATGTGACTTGGTGGTTGTGCCACACACTTGAGGTTTCTATGACAGTTAAGTTTTTCAAATCTGTGACATAAAGCAGCTGGATGTTCTCAGGAGGGTTTTCAAGAATTTTAAGTTTTCAAGAAAGTTAAGGGAACATGTTAAAGCCATAAATATGAGCCTTTTATCATAATAAATACACATACATATATTCAGATTTTTCATCTGGAAACTCCCCCTTTTCACTAGCATTGCTCACTCTTGCCTACTATTTTTGTATCTATTTTGTTTTACTTTTTTATCAGCTATTGTCAGTAATACTTTTGTGTGTCATTGTTATACAATGTCATATATTTTTTTATTTACTTTATTGCCAACTTGCCAAATATCTTTCCTGTTTTAATGGATACTGTCAATGTTACTCAGCTTGACTGTTTTTTAGTTATTTTCTGAGTAACTTTTACCTCACTCTGAACTTTGTAAATCATAAACTTATGATACTCTTTGGTAATTGAAGGTACAGAGTTCAAACAGTAGTAGTAAAATAAAAATTCAAAATAATTTTCTGAAAGTACACTCAAATTTGTAGGCTGTTTTCATAACTCAATATTTTTTACCATCTACTTTTTAAAAATTAACAGGATACTGGGCACAAAGACTAGCTTGCAAGGTCCAGAATTTGCTAGGAATAGCTTACAGCTGGCAACTAGTTTTAACCCTATAACATTCTTCTAATATAGCCTGACTTATTTTTAAAACCAAAAAACTTCAAATAATTACAATTTTATAACTTACATTTAAAAACTTTACATATATTACACAATAATTGTACTAGTCACAGAGGAAAATATTTTAAAACTTTTAGAAACTAGGCAGGCCTAATTCTTGAATGAGTTGACCAAACTGGAATATTACTAGTATAATGATAAAACATAAGAGCTAATCATTCAATTTCTCCAGATTTAAAAATGACAATGGTTTACTGAACTTTATTTTTGCAGCTTTAAGTAAGGCTTCATTGTGACAACTTTTACAATTTTATTTTAAATAACTTAACTTAATATACATGCTAAAATAAAATTTTTAACTACATAGTTATGCAAAATTTCAGAATCACTTCCAGGTAATTAAATAAATATGATATAATTTGAGAATTTCAAAAACAGTTTTTTGAAAGTTAAGATTTAGAAAGAAAAGAGTTGATTCAAAACAACTTCAAGACATGTTTTAATTTATTATAATTTATATATTTTGGTGTTAGAGGCAGTGAAATTCTCAAAATCAGCAATTTATTTCATGCACAGATAGATAAAAACAAGTCAACAGATTAATGAAGCACTGTGTCCAAACAATTACCAGCAACTACAATTTGTTATAAACAACACTCCTCAAAGACACCAAGGTCAGGAGAAACACATATCGTATATTGCGCATGCAAATTATGAACACTAAAATATAACAAAAATATCTTTCCTTACTTTCTTGCAAATGATGATTAAATTAGTTTGACCACTATAAAAAAATTAGGTTGACTTGCTTTTTGAGTACAAATATCAGTATTACAAACATAACTTCAAACTCATTGACAGAGGAAAAGCAAATTCAACTGACAGTTTCATTTCAACAGTAGAGTTTGGTGCTGTGGGCAAATTAAAAACCACTTGAAATAAACATTCTCAATTGTAACTATCTATTACTTTTCTGCATAATGCAATTTATTTAATAACTCTACACAAGACATTGTATAAGGGATGTTTATGATGGTGAAACACAACTCTGTAGCACAGCTCCAAAATGCAATTTAATACAATCCAAACTGCCATTTGATGATTCAACCACAACAGACAAATGTTCACCAAAAAGAGTAAAAACAAAACCTGCAATTACTTACGGACTGAAGGAAAATGTTGCCTTTGATACAACTTTATGGCTAGTGGTCATGATTTGTGAACCATTCAAACACAACTGCTCCAGTAATCACATTTGAATTGAACAGCAACTGAGCAACAGAGTGCACACATGAGAAAACTCAATCCTCTGGGGCAGGAATTCCACCTCAGTGAAATTTAATCCCCTCAGGGTCACAAAATTAACACCACTAATAATATAACAAGAAAGACAAGAAATTGGTGCAAGGATAAACACATGCCATATTTGGGTGCAGCAACATCTTGGCATGTCAAGATTTGATTTATTACTTAGCTCTGTTAACAGGAGAAACCAAGTCAAAATGTACTGTGTGACTGAAATGACAGTGTTGAATTTACTGAATATCAACATTTAATTTGACTAATATAGAACCATAACATGATCACTAGATTTCCTTTTAACTAATGCAACCTACAGTGGTTTTCAGTTTTACAATTTTATTTTTTTTATTTCTTTTAACATTAAATAAGTTTTAAATATTAACAAATAAATTTAATATAGACTTTATTTAGTTAAAAGACTCAATCTTCACAAAATTTATCTTCTGTTAAATTCTCAAAAACAAGTTATGAGTTAAAGAATTACTACTGTAAATTATGATAGTCCATTTAAAATACATGTTAATTAACATTTTTTTCAAAACAACCATCATCAAATCAATCATACAAATTAAACAGCTAAAAAGATATGCAAGATCGTGTAAATGGTTAACAAAGGATGTTGCTATTTTCTATCATATTGCTTTGTTTATTCATAATATTTTGCTGTGAAATCATATACTATAATAAATTATAATATAATTATAGTCACAAGTCAAGAAAGTTGTTGTTTTTATAAATAAATATAATTCATGTATTTGTACAACTAGGTAGCTTGTACAGAACAGTGAAAATTGTAGACCTTTGGTTACAAAATAGACCCTTAATTATAATTCAAAATAGAATTTAACATTTAAAAGTTGAATCAGTCTTAAGTCAACTGGCTCCCAGTTACACACAAATTGGATAATTGTTTATAAATTTTAAACTGCATGCTGTTTTCAAAATAACTTTTAAAATAAGTTTACTATTACTAGATACATCAGATCAATCTTTCCAGCTTAAATGTTCTCTGTTGACATCAGCTAAATTTATCTGGCAAGTGTTCAAAAATGGACCAGATAACAAAGTCTGACAGACAACATCACGTCAGTGACTGATAAATTTCTAATTGGCTGAAGGAAAAATGATAAAATTACTCATGGGATATTAGGAACACCAACCAAATACACAAAGATCGGTCAGTACATCATGCAAGCTCACGATATGATCAACATAACACGTTAGAGAAAATTCACATGGTTCATTGATCAGTTTAAATCTGAAACCAAACTAAGACAGCAGCCTTGTGATCAGTGGCCAAAACACGGTAGGTTACTGACACATGTTTATAACATTACAAATTAGAAACTGTTCTTGTAAATTCTCAGTCTCTTAAGTCAGCTCTTGAGAAATTTTACAATTTTAAGCAACATTAATTTGTAAAAATATTCAGTAAGCTCAACTCCATGAACAGTTTAGTTTTAATAACTATTATTTCATGAATACCATCACATCATGTACCTAGCTCAGTTGAACTTGAAGCTCTACCAGAAGCAGCGAAGTGTTCAATTCAAAGCTGTTTTAAAAATCTATATAATACACAATCATGTAGATGTCTTTTATATCTAACAATAAGGCATTAATTATTTTTAAAAGCATTTATCAACAAACAGCAATTTATTGTTTTATTATTTGATTCAACAACTAAAATTCACAGAAATATGGCATTAGATGGCCAGATGAACTGATACATGCTAACATGCACCTTCGCAAAGAAGAAAACATCCATTAGAATATTTCAGTATTTAAAACTAGCCCAAGTGACAAGTCGTTACATTAAGTAGCCAGACAATAATAATTGAAATCACTTTGAATAACAGAATGATATTGATTTCACTTTGTTATGTATACAGTGTTAACTGATAAAAATAACAGGGTTTATATTCTTGGGGACTTTTCAAATTCCATGACTTTCCATGACCTTTTTGTTTTTTCAAAAAGATTTATAATGGGTAACATAAAAAGTTTATTTTTTGCCCTAAAAAGGAGGGACAGCTTATAGTACAAGTCAGCTTATACACCGAAATTTATGATAAGTGAAAATATCTCGGTTTTACTATTTTTAAGAATAGTTGGAGCTTGAGGTGAAAAGTGATTAATTTACAATAACTGTTATTAATGAGTCTGCCATTTCTTGATTACAAATGTAGCTGTTTGAGACAAAGATTTCTTTGTTGAAAAGGTTTGTTTGTAAGCATTATGTCAGCTGAAATCTACCAATATCAATTATACAACATGAAATTTCAAAATAAAATTAAAACCAGAAGGTGTCTTTGCGACAGCCTATCAGAAAACTTGACAGTCGATAAGTCAGTACATAGGTATTTGCTTATTATCTAAAGCATGACTGAGATAATATATAATATAATAATATGTTGGACTTTCTGATTGGCTGTCAATACTGAAAACTGTATGAAAATTTTTGGAATAATCTTTTTAAACCTGGCCATGGTTCAACTCTGATATGCTGTGTTAGATACTGTAACTATGCTTCTCAAAATACAGTTGTACCTCGCTATTTTGAACTCGGTTGTTTCGAATTCCCTTTTATTTCAAACTAATATTCATTTCCCTTGGTTTTACCTTTTTGAGTCATTTTACTACATATGTTTATTTCAAACTCAGTTATTTCAAATTCCCCGCATTTTCGAACTCATTTCTGTTTCCCTTGGACTGGATTCCACCCCTTTATTTCGAACTCTAATTACAAAGCTGACTGACAAACATCAGAAGGTGTCAGAACACAGTGTGACAATAGTTTTATTCATTGTCTACAGTATGGATCAATTGCTCAATCTGCCAGTCCTGTATAAAACAAACAACAGCTGGGGTGTCCTCAGATACAGATTTCTGAAATCGGAAATCTCAAAATCAACAAACAATAGACAGTCTTTTAGTTTCTGAGGGACTTTCAGCTGATAATACAGTCTAGATTGTTGCTATCATTTTACACTTCTTAAGACAGTTCGGTTAAGTTTATGTTTTGTTGAACAAAAAACTTTTAAATACTCTTGAGGATGTCCCCAGACAAGAATGAATGCACAATATTTTGAAAATACAATAAAGGCACATCAGGATATAGTGTATTTACATGTAATGCTGAACCAGTTATTTCAAACCCCCGCTATTTCAAACTATTTTCTCTTTCCCTTGGGACCTCGAAATAACAGGTTCAACTGTATTACAAGAAAAACTTAAAGCATCAACACCAATCAGACAACTATATTTATTTTTAAGAGCAGAGATCTTGTGCAGATATGTAAATAAGTGCATACTAACAGTAGTCCCAAGATTATAGCTCCCACGTTTGGTTTTATTGAAACCCTAAGCTCCATCACTTTGCAGTCAACTGACCATTCACTGGTTGTGTATTTTTGTTTGCTTTTCCTATCAGCCATAATCACATTAAAAAAATCCAGCTTTAATTGTGGTAATACAAACAAATTTATTTCCAAAAAATTATTATTTATTATGAAAAATTGAACCAAGATAAAATAATTTATTGGACCTAAACATACTGTATTTATTCAAAAGAATACCTGTAGCACTTATTCACTTTCTAAATTTTGTGATACAGAACTGTGCTTCCTCTAAGGATACAGTACTTAATAAAAAAATATTTAAAAAATATTAAAAATTTTTACATAAAAACACAACTTACAGCTTTTCAATTCTTAGGTTATTTCTAAATTGAGTTCTATTCCTGCATGTGAATAAATTCTTACTGTTGATTGACAGTTCTTCTAACACCATGGGCAGTCCTTCTCTACTTTTAAACAGAATATTAAACATTATTTTAATCATCCCTGTTAATTATTAGTTTCATATCCTAATTATGCTCTACCACTCCTTATCCATGTTTGCTATTTCACTTTAGTTAATCTTTGTTTTAGTTATTTATTTTCATGATTATTATTTTATATACAAATCTCCATTTAAACCAGCCCTGCTGAATTGGACTTTCTGTATAAATACTGTTAATAAATAAATAAATTAATTAATTTTCATTTTTGCCTTGTGAGTGTTCTTGAAAATAAGCACAGCTCTGGAGCTCAAGTGTTTGGAAAAGCATGATGTTGTTTATTCAAGGATGGTGCTTATTTTAAAATTAGTATTTTAATCTGTTATCATGTAAGGGCACTTAATTAATTACATTTCAATAATAGGGCTTAATCAAAGGTGTTTAATCAATAAATACAGTATACCTGACACATGTACGTGCACATTGTACTGGTAACTCACCTACACAACAACATCATCAACTCAAAGCCACACTTCTTGATTGAGTTTAAGGCATCACTGTGGGTCCAATCTTCACACTTTGAATGGTTTATTGAGCTTACTAAATCACCTTCATTAATCCCAGCATTCTCTGCCTTACTTCCTGGAGTAACCTGGTATATGTTTAAAACAAAAGACAACTTAATATTCTAGAGAACATTTGCTACATAAGAAATTCTCTGGTAAACAAGCCAAGAGAAAACTTGTGATTGGTATTGATAAAAAAAATTAAGGTAAAAGCAAGTTATCAGTTTTAAGCAGAAGAAAGTTTAGTTCTTGCATTATTAAAGTAAAAATGGCAAAACCAAATTTGTAGTCTTTCCAGTGAAATAAGTTTAAAAAAGATCTATATAATACATATATAGTTAAATGCATTTTGGTATTAATTTTCTCTGGTGTGGACACTGATTAAAGCTACATGTATAGCTGTATTTTTCTATAAGTTTATCTAATTATTTTTTTAATTAACCTTAACAGACAGGTACTAAATAATTACCTAAACCTGACCAACAATAACAAAGACACCAATTGCAGGTCAGACCCACTGACCTACTGCGATGGTAGAAAACTTGTACACTCTTTTTTTAAAAGAGTATTGAGGCTGAAATTGGTGAAATTTTAAGAATAATATTAAGAGTATCCCAAAGGCTGAAATTTTGTTATGAACATATTTTTGCAAATCTAAAATTAAAATACAATAGAATCATTTAATGTTTCAAATGAACTTTACTTTACCTTTGAAAATTATTATACTAAAATCTTTCCTTTCTCTAACAAATCCAGCTATCAGGTAACCTAGTTGGCTAAAATAAAAATGACAACTCACGTGCACAATGTAACACATCATACAATTAACATTTTGTCTTATCTGATACTTCAATTCCTGGTTACTGATCCATTTTATTAAACTGAAATAAATTACTCTGTAATCTCACAAGAATATTTTCAGCCTAAAATTGGCAGAAAAATAAGAATATTCAGCCTGGGCATGAAAAACACTATTCTTATATAAAAAAAAGTGTATCTGTATTCAAGACCTCCACTTCAGCTGAAATCAGCCAAATATTGAAACAAAAAGTGTTTCAAAGCATGAATGCCACAAAATTTATGAGAAGTGATTATAAGAACAGATGAGGACCAACAAGAAACTTGGTCTCAAACTACAGGAAATGGAGTTCCTGAGACCTTAAACTATAATATTTTCAAGGGGAACACGTCTCCAGATCCCCACTGATATCACTGACCAGCATTTGGAATGCTAAAATTTGGGGTCTATGCAATAATTGAAATGAATCAATCATGAAGCTGTTTCAATGACACAAATTGTAATTCTTCATGATTTCTTTACAAAGTATTTTTATGTTAAATACTTAACAATAGTTTACTCAAGGAAATCTTGCAACTTTAAAATGCAAAAACATTCTTAACAGTAACACATAAAACCATATACTTATACTCTATACAACTTATTTCATAATTTATCTAAATGTGAATTTCACTTTAATTTTAGATATGTTATTTTAGACTGAATTGTATCAAATTATTTTACATAATTAACTATTTCAAAGTCTTTCAACATATTGCAATGTTAAAGTAATCTGGTCATTAGTTGGTTATAAATTATACTGACCATTACCAAATATATTAAAAGTTTTGTTCAACAGTTTATTTTCAACAATAGACAGCAAGTTTACAAATTTTGAAACAAAATTTGCTAACAAAGTAACAGGATGATATATGAACTGCAATCTGTGTGTTCTAAATGAGATTCCCATAAGTTTATCATATAAATTACTTCTTTTTCAAAAAATGATTCACAATAAAATTGGTGGATGGTTAAAGTTTGACTCAGGAAATCTTCATAAATCATGAATATTTAACTGAGTGAAAGAAAACAATGCTTAGAAAGACTTTTATCAAATTCATGACAGAGGGGATGATAAGAAAAACTCTTTCCTCTATTTTACATTTTTTGACTGCTGGTGAATACTATTTCTTAAGCTAACGGATTATGTCAGTACACACACAATTGCAACATAAGTACACAATATTGCATTAGTAATATATTTTAACACTCTTTTACAACTAGTAAAATTCAGCTGAACAATATAATTAATTTTATAACAATATTTCTTCTTAATGCCAACAATGCAATATGAGAAAAATAACTTGTAACCAAATCTTTATATTTTGTCTAACTTTTTCCACTCATACAATAAAATAACATGATATTTTTAAACAGATTAAAAATTAGAAAAGTTTTGTAGAATTATCCACTGAGTGTTAACTGTTATAATCATCTAACTTAGGTATAGCTTTATGATTGTTTAGTTCCATAACGGCATAAGCGGGAAGGTGTCCCACAGCGAATCGAGGAGGCTTTCCATATAATCATAACAGATATGTAAAAAGTTTGAAAAAATATGAGGTTTTCCTTATCTTGACGAGCTTAACGTATTAATCGCTTGAAGAATGCAACGTTCGCAGTCCAACGCCAGAAAGACGCAGAGAATGAGAAATTGACCACGAAATTTACAACATGTGACATTTCTCACAAAGATCACGATAACAACACTTCGCAAATGTTAACCTCGGTACACAGATTTAATGCAGGGTGTGTGAGAGAACAGATTACGAAATTATCAACGTGTTTATTGTAGACAAACATGAGAACTATGCAACTGTCCCGGCCCCAATGAACGTAAACAAAAACATGAATTGATAAAGTTAAACCCGGCACCCGGCGGTGAATTTTTTCGAGAATCATGTTGTTAAGTGGTGGTGCAGTTTGCAGATTTCACGGATAAATATAAGAGCTAACTAGAGTTAAAAAGGTGAAGTAATATCTGTGACATGTTTTATGAGCTGACCGGAATGAGTCAAACGTTGTGCATCGTATATTTACAAACGGATTTTCATTCTTGCAAATAAATAATTCAACTGCCGAATCAAGCAGCCACAACTAAACTAAATTCAGTATCAATAATCAAAGCAGACTCTGACAGAGAAAATCTTGTGCCGTAATTGCTAAAATCACAGTTTTAAGGTTTCTAAGCTTGGATACAATATGCCCTTGAGCAGTCGATTCATGAATGAAATATTTCAGTCGTTAATTCCGAAGTGAAGTTTATTTATATACGAATTTGTAGAAAGGCTCAAATATCAAGTTCGAAATTCCTTCCAAAGAACTCCAATGTTTTAGAGGTTTCCGACAGCGGCATTCCAGAAGCACAGATTTTATCGACATACTTACGAAATGAACAAAAAGAATTCGCAATTAACATTCAGTGTCATTTCGGGTCAATTATAACTCACTTGAAAATACAAAGGTTAAGCAAGTTCGAAGTTCCGCGCGAACACGATGATCGAAACCGTAGAAACAAGACACAGACAGTTTGTGACATGAATTTCTGCAAAGCAAGCCTCGACACAAACCTTTGCAATCCTCAAAGGTGCTCGAAATTCCTTGCCGCCCTGCAGCCGAAAACCCCATGGAGCTCCGCCACTGAGTGTAACTTCGTAAGTTTCTGAGGCTAAGGACGCCATTGCTGTCTTGGATTTCTTACCCACAATGCAACAGGAGCTTTCCCAACGCGACAAGGAAAGCGCATTTTCAACAGTAACTCCAAATACGGCAAGAGGCCGCAAGATAAAAATAATAATGATAATAGTAATCATAATTTTATTCAGCGCTTACCTCATTACTCAGTAGTCAGTGCTAAAAATAAAAATGAATAATAGTATCTATATAATAAAAGTAAATAACAAATTTTGTCTCTTTCTTCAGGTATGTTTCTATGACTTTTTGCTCGATGCAATGAATGCAAAATCAACGAGAAGAAGGAATCTAGTTCCTCGATGATGCAAATCCTTGGGCAGGAAATCTCGACGGGCTGCCAAATTCTTACCCCTTCCTTGAACTTCAGTGCAACAATAACATTTATAAATATTTCTATAAAAACTTGGAACAACGTTTTTGCCTGAGCCGGCCTGGGGAGCCTATTTGACCCCTCCCCTACCCTTTAAATTTCTTATTATAAATGCTAGCAGCATAAAAACTCGGGCAACCTTGGCAGCTATTCGATATGGTGTACCTTCTTGGTAATCGGTAGTTCACTTAGTCTTAATATCATATGACGTCACAAACCTACGATCTTGAGTTCTGTGGTTCTATGGGTTTTTAGTGACGTCAGAAAATTATATTAATCATTTCCTCCAGGGCCGAAATCCCCAGTATTCTTGTTCCCCTTTGGGCATTTTGCGCCCCTCTCTCCCCCCTCCCCCCCGGAAAAATCTTCAGTGTTTTGCCTTCCTTCGTCTCGATTTAACGGAATAGTTCTACAGTACGATAGAAACTCAAAACTCTTGGGTTGGAATAAACATATTGCAATCGACATTCTTGACTAAGAGAGAGCTTGATGAGACGGGTCATTAAGGACCGCCATCGTTTTAGACAAATAATTTCATTGTAGTTTTTTTACAGGACTCCTATTGATAACGGTCCTCCTGTGGACTGAAAGGACTACCCTATTTTAAAAAAATAAAGGTTATTATTATTATTATTATTAATACTATTATTATTAATACTACTATTATTAATACTTTCATTATTATTATTATCATCATCATCATCATCATCATCATTGACTAACAATGAACAAAAAATTTAAAGGGGGTCGCTCCAAGTACAAACTGACAAAGACATACTTTTATTGAATTATTTGTTCTCTTAATCCAGACAAGCTCTCGTACAGCTATCAAGCCTATCATTTAGTCCATATTCATTAGCTTTTCACGTTGCACTCACGAAAATTACAAACCAAATAAATATCAATGTTTTGTATCGCTAACAAACGGACGTTTTTAAAACCCCGAGTTTTGTTATATCAAAAATAATAGCGCATCGTCAACGTCACAGTCGCTTCTTTTTTACGTAACTTATATACCTAGCCATAGCTTGAAATATATTTTCTTTATTGTTGTTATATTTCAATTTATTGTTGTGAAAGACTAAGAATCTTTCAGTTGAACAGAAAATTGACATAGTTGGCAAATACCCTGTAGCTTTACATCTTCAGAGATAATAATTTAATATGTTTTAATATTAAAAATAAATTACCAAATTCTGCTCAAAACATTTCTCCTATGAAGTCAAAAATATACATGTATAATGTATTTGAATATACTTGTTGATGACGTAACAGAAACGCTTATTTAATTAACCTACGAAAAGTGACTTCTTTATATAAATCAAGACATAGCATATCTAATTAAAACTGTGACAGACAACTATAATGTTGCTGAAATAAAAGGCAAATCAGTAACTGATCATCAGTAGGATAC
>JANRMR010177647.1:0-12100 GCA_025434825.1 Bergia sp. 'catenularis' | reverse complement strand
CGATTAAATTTCCCATACAAAGTCTTATAATATGTAGGATTCAAAAACATGAATTACAAGCTTGGGCTGCCTGTGGTGCCAGAGGTACGGCTCGCTGTCAGATATAGTGACGACGTCCTTTAGGGTGTACTTAAAATCGCGAAGTTGCCTCTGGTTCCAGGGTAAGTGTTTATCAAAGCAAAATAAAAAATTCCTGTTTTTGTCTCCCGACGGGAGGCTGTGATGAACAACCTGAGATGAATGATGACAACTACATTTCAACTGACCAATAGGAATATCACGTATTCTGCCTACGGAGCGTTACTTGGTGCCCCTTAATTCTCCTCCTCGTCGTCCCATTCTCCCATAACTACAACTAGCGCGGTCCAGTCACGTTCGCAGAAGACAAACTGGAGCGCTTGCTTTGCAGGTACCCTGGGTGCCAGAGGTTAGACTCGCTCATTCGAGAGCCGGCGAGCGTGTGGCCCGAAGGGCCGATCGCGAGTCGAACCTCTGCACGATCGTTAGAAGTCGCCGAGCCAATGTTGAGACGGTTACTATCATCTAGTCCAGAATATAGTCTAGAACGGTGATTGGATAAGCGATAAATACTTTCTAAAACCATCTCCCCTTGGCTGCTAACAATACACGCCATACCGCCATCACGTGTACTGAACATGGCCGGAAAACCACGTGAAGCGTGATTTTGGCTGTTGCTACGCTGTTGACAGAAAGAAACAGCTCAATTTACAAACATTCATGATTGCGGCAGGAGCAAAATTTCCTAATTTAACTGTTTTAAAGCCGGAGCAGATAAATTCAATGTTACAATTTATTTTCAAGAAGGACGTGTTTGCGGTCCTCCCGACCGGTTTCAGGAAATCTTGGTTTTTCAAATCGTTCCGGAGGTTATTAGTAGGATTAGTGCACGAGGCCTGAAAAACTACATTTCCAAGCCTGTACTGATTGTCATTTGACCGTTAGTTTCGCTCGTGGAGTCTCATTTGAGGGAGTGTAATTCACGAGGAATACCAGCAGCAAGTTTGTCAAGACAAAACGTGGACGAGAAAGACTTAAGAGAAGGACATACAGCATTATATTGGAGCGAAGTTCATCTGGAACAGTGAAATTGTACGCTCCTTGCCAGAGGTTCGACTCGCGATCGACCCAACGGGCCTCTCGTTCGCTCAGCCGGCTTCGCCGGCCGTCGAATGAGCGAGTCTAACCTCTGGCACCCGGTGTATCACCGCTAAATGTAATTAAAATTAAAACTGTACAGACAACTATAATGTTGCTGAAATAAAAGGCAAATAAGTAACGGATCATCAGTAGGATACCTAAAATGTGTGCAATTCTGCAATTGGTTTCGGCTCCATTAAATCCTAGACCAACGCTAAATGTAATAAAAATCAACTTATAATGTGATAACCACCCTAAATGTAATAAAACATGTTTAAGAATTTTTGCGTATATTTTGAGTAAGGTAGTAACCAAAGATGATCAGGAAAGGTACATACACTTTGCACGTGGTCTCCAAAGTCATGACGTCACAAGTCACATGACTTTTAAGGAATCGATTATATTGCTTGTTTCTTACTCATTTTGATAGTTTTCAATCCCAAACATTTAAATGTTGTATAAACCATTCGAAATATGCCATGGTGATGACGTCGTAAGTCACGTGATTTTAAGGAATCGATTACTTTGCTTGTATCTCACCGATTTTGACAGTTTTCACCTCCAAACTTTATTTAAATGTTGTGTGGACCGTTTGAAAACATGCCATGGTGATGACGTCATAAGTCGCACGATTTTAAGGGATCGATTATATTGCTTGTATCTCACTCATTTTGACAATTTTCGGTCCCAAATTTCACTAAAATGATACATTTACATTTTATTTTCAAATTGTCAAAATGAGTGAGATACAATCAATATAATCAATTGACGTATGACGTCATCATCATGGCTGGACTCCTCCCTCCTCTTAACGTCACAATGACGTTAAGTGTGATCAAATCGATTTTGCGACGCCCCTAAAATACTGGTCAATAGGACGCACCTTTAGAAAATCTATAAACACGTTGAGTTTAAAGATTTTGAATGAATGAAAAAAATCCTTTGCTATAGGTATTGCTTGGTCCCTAGAGAAACATTTCGTGACTGTCGGAATTCGCATCACGTTTTATTTGGAGGTTTGCGCTGAATGCACGAAATTTATGATTTCAGACGTGCCAATTACCATTGAGGTAGATAGCGATTAGATTGGCGCTCAAATTGCTCGTGATTCATTATCCTGCAACAAGTTCTCCTTTTTTTAAACAGGCGAGCAGTTGAAGAACATACTGATTTCCGCCGGCGTTGCAATTCATTCTTCATGGAGTTGGTATCTCTCTTCTGTTTCGGCGAGGCAGGCCAAGCAGTTGATCCTGCTTTATTTGGTATACTGATGTCATACGTCATTCATGCACGTGCAAAAACCAAGAACTTTTCCCCTTTCCCAGAACATGGAGTGGACGCCACCCCGGTCGTCCGATCATTCCTGTTGCAACAGCTGCTGAGATCAAGGTGAGACGTGAAACGCTTCTGAAGGGGTTACGGTTTATTTCTCCACCAGATCATTTCACAGCCAGTTTATTTCAACCTCTAGCTCTAGTCATTTTATCCCCTTAAGTCATTTCACCACAAGGCCATTTCTTACTAAGGTCATTTTTCCCCGGGTCGCTTCTCCCCCACTTCACTATCCCCACGTCACTTCTCCGCCAAGTAATTTCTCTCCCAGGTGCTTTGTCCCCCGGATCATTTATTTTCCATGTTATTTCACCTCCAGGTCATTTCATTCCCCGGTCATTTATCTCTTAGATCATTTCGCCACCGGTGGTCGATTCTTTCTAATGCTTGTAGTAGGGAGGGAAGATGCTGGACCTTTATTGAGTCGAGTTTCTCCAATACATGTTGATGAATTATGTACTTGAAATATTTTAATGTGGGTAATTCGTTTAATTTTTTTACGCGTACAAACACTTGTGGCACATGTTTCTGTTTTAGTGATACTGAAGTGACAGTTCATCTCACTCGATACTTGAGTGAAGCGCAAAGACTCAGGCCCCAGTTGGATCACGTGATGCAAGTCTGCCTACTGTTCGTGCAGTGCAAAGAGGTACAATGAAGAGTACTGTTTTACCTATAATTATTCACCTCGGACTCAGTGAATGTTGTGAATAATTACCTCGATGAAGAATTTAGTTTATTTCAAGAAAACTAAAAAACAGATCACAAGCTTGCAAAAATTTGCGAAATTATGTGTCGCCGCAAATTTGCTGTGCATGAGCAGTGAAACACCCTTCCACTGGCTATTAATAAAAGGAACAGGGTTCAAAGCTCTTATATTTAATATATTGATATTGTCTGCATTCATGATGTTACATGTGAGAGAGCTATTGGGGCTTGGATTGAGAACTCTTTGCCACTGTACGACCTTGGTATGGACAACAAGAACTGATTGGATGATCTTAAAGCACAGGCTGCTGTATAACTCTGTAACAGATCAGAAGTGTAATCTAGGACAAAGCAAAGAAGAGCTTGTAAATACTTTTGACAAGTAGCGGAAGACATTTCGTTTAAAAGAACCCTTTCAGACGGTTTAGATTTAAGAAATAAAGTATATGTAGTATATATTTATGTTTTATGATCACAAAGTAACAGAACCTTTGAAGCTATGCACCATTATTATAATAATTATTATTATCATTGTATTTGTTATTATTGTTATTATTATTGAGAAATTAAATTAAGGTTTTTATTTCTTTCAATACTGAGTGCCTACCTTAAATAATTGTGGCACTCATATCATCTTTGTTGTAGGACTCATTAATCAGCACGTACAGTGGGGACTCCGACCTCCTTGTGATAACAACTATCAAGGTCGCCCAGCATATGTGTACGGGAGCCACTGAAGTGCTCACGTCAAACGCCCTTCGTCCGTCGCTCACATTTGAAGTCAACAAGCTAGAGGGCGTGGCCAAAGCTAGATACGCTCTCACTTTAGCAGCCGGGTTTATGTACAAGATCACTGTTGACCCTGAAGGACAGCTAGGTGACCCACAGGTAAGCAAGATACACTCTCACTCTTACAGCAGGGTTTATGTACAAGATCACTGTTGACCCTGAAAGATGGCTGGGTGACCCACAGGTAAGAAAGATACACTCTCACTTTAGCAGCAGAGTTTATGTACAAGATTACTGTTGACCCTGAAGGACAGTTGGGTGACCCACAGGTAAGCAAGATACACTCTCACTCTTACAGCAAAGTTTATGTACAGGATCACTGTTGACACAGAAGGACAACTTGGTGACCCACAGGTAAGCAAGATACACTCTCACTCTTACAGCAGGGTTTATGTACAAGATCACTGTTGACCCAGAAGGACAGCTGGGTGATCCACAGGTAAGCAAGATACACTCTCACTTTAGCAGCAGGGTTTATGTACAAGATTACTGTTGACCCTGAAGACAGCTGGGTGATCCACTGTTAAGGCCACTCAAGCAGCAGGTTTTATGAACAAGGTCACTGTTGACCCAGAAGGACAGCTGGGTCATCCACAGGTAAGCAAGATACACTCTCACTTTAGCAGCAGGGTTTATGTACAATATTACTGTTGATCCTGAAGGACAGCTGGGTGATCCACTGTTAAGGCTACTCAAGCAGCAGGGTCTATGTACAGGATCACTGTTGACCCAGAAGGACAGCTGGATGATCCACAGGTAAGCAGGATACACTCTCACTTTAGCAGCAGGGTTTATGTACAATATTACCGTTGACCCTGAAGGACAGCTGGATGATCCACAGGTAAGCAAGATACACTCACTTTAGCAGCAGGGTTTATGTACAAGATTACTGTTGACCCTGAAGGACAGCTGGTTGATCCACTGTTAAGGCCACTCAAGCAGCAGGGTCTATGTACAAGAGCACTGTTTACTCTGAAGGACGGTCTGCCATCTTATATATCTGTAGTATCTATATGTTTGACTGCATGTGAATTTAACTAAAGTTGAAAAGGTACGTATACATTGTTTGCAGTTCGTGAGCACGATAAGTTTTGTCATCTGCAGAAAGTCTGCAGGGACGATTTTTACTCAGGTTTGAACAAAGAGATTTTAGAAAGTACTTTCAAGTAATATGGTAAGATTATGATAATCGACCTTCTCGTCAGGTATGCATTGGTACAACTTAAACTGTTAACTATGTCAACACGAGATATTTTGAAAGCAAAAAGTAAGTAAGTCATGTCAAGATATATTTGTGTTATATTTTCTTTTGCAGCTGAAGAATGAATTGAAAAAGCTGTTTGAAGATTGCCGGAAAATGTGCCTGAAGACACTAAGTCCAGTTCCCCGTATGTATCTCTTGAAACAATTGGCACGAAGATATGGCATTGACGCCATCACAAGAGTGTCGAAGAGGAGAGACCTTGAGTGGGTTTTACCTGCTGAGGCCAGGGAGAAACAGGTAAAAACCGAGACATGGTACTGAGATAGTCCTAAAGACTTTGGTTTTACTTCAAACGGGAAATTCAAAAGTGAATCGAGATATCACACGAGAAACGCACATACACTCATGACCAAAAGTATTGGTCCGATAACGCACTTCCCCTTTTCCCTTACACGATGTTGTCCATCTGTAGACATTTCATTGAAAGCCACACTTTAAGTTAGCAAATTATTCTTGGTTTGCATGTGACGTCACGAAAAAACTAAAATCAAACTATGCATCTTCTTAAGTCGTGTCTTTGACACGTTTTAGGACTCTTTTTTAAGGCTTTCTTGTGGTTTGATTCATATTTATATTGAATTTCATTGCCGTAAACCTTCAGCGTATCTCATGGGTACGTTTTCTTGTCACAAAAGTTAATAATCTTGAAGTAATTAGAATATTTTGCTGAGACAAACATTTAAAATCATTTTAGTTAGGATTTGTAACAATATCAGATAGGTTGCATTAGAGATTGATTTACCCGCAATTTTGTTATTTTGGCAGCCTTGTTGGTGTATCAAGCTATGCATCATTATGGTGGTCTCATACTTTCTTCTGTAAATCCTTTTTGAGACGGTGCGTCAGATATCTCGGCTATGAAATGCAATGTTTCTCCAAAATTTTCCAAACTTCTGTCATTTTTCGGCCTCAGACACTCAAAATTAATTCACTTCCCCTGGTTAGGATAAATACCTCAGTGGCGTCAATACAAACCAAGATTACAACATTGATAGTGGGGAAGATGGAAGACATAACACTAGTATTTATTGTGTATGAGTTTTGCATGCATTTTCCCCTTTGGATCTACCGTATTTATTCGAATAAGCACCCTCTCTAGAATAAGTGCCCCCCCTAAAAATCCAAAACTTAAATAAGCGCCCCGGGCGCTTATTCGAATAAATACGGTAGCTACGTTTGAATACCATTGGAGCTTTCACTAAATCAACTGACCTTTGTTTTTACTAACTGGCTATTTGGATACCTATTCAGTAGGAGCACATTTACTTCACCCTCTGATTGTTTATTTCTTTTTATACTTGGTGTAATTGCCGTATTTCCTTGTAACATAACAAGTTGTGGAAGAACACCAAAGCTCTTTTTAGTTGCATGCAAAGACAGGCGATGAAAGGCTTCACCCGCAGCTGGTTTGCCTGTGGAGGAGTTTAGGAATCTAAACTCCTCCACAGGAATTGTATCCATAGGAATTGTATAGGAATTGTATCCGGAAAGTCAACAGTGTTAATAACGCCTCCATTTCTTCTGCTACATGGAACCTTTGAAGGGTTGGATCCAACATCCCCCTACCCCCTCCCCTAATGAGGAAAGACTAATTCCGTTTGTCTTAAGGAGGACTTTCTAAGCCCGTTTACACGACAGAAAAATTGGGTACGGACCCGTCAAAAAAGGAATACGGACCTCACATTTTCCCCCGTGTAAACTATGCGTATCATGTTTTTTGGAATGGGTACGGACCCGTGTTTTTGCAGGTTTTGGGGCCATACACGTCTATGGCCCCGATACCTGAAAAAACTCGGGTCCGTACCCGTTTCTTCACTCTTGACGGGTCCGTACCCATTTTTCTGTCGTGTAAACGGCCTTTCTGTCTGGAATATCAATAATTAAAATAGCGCCTCCATTATTTCTGTTGCGTAGGGCTAGATTTTACAGTTTCAATATGGTCAGTTTAAATTAACGTTTTAAAACATCTCGCAGGCAGAGGATATGGTTCCTGACCGTTTTGTGGTGTACGGAAATCGCTATCGAGACATCAGAGAAGCCGTTGCTAAGACGGTGCTCAGTAGCAACACAACCGAGATTGTAGTCATTCTGGAGGTTTGTTCGCTATATTCTGATACTCTTTTAACTCGATTGCTTCACTTGTTGACTCCAGTTTAATCGTTTAAACGATTTTATTTCTTGATAACCTTTTCTTGGTTTTACCTTTTCAGTATGTGCGAAATGACCGTGCGTTTGCGTGTACTTATGCTTGGGTTGAAAATGTTGTTTGTAATTGTTGTAGCTTTCCATGAAAAAAGCCTCTTCTACGGGTTAATAATTTTAAAATTAACGTCAAATACTAACATAATTCCCCTATAATGTATTTTAAGGGCGTGGCCATGCAACCTTTCATCCGGGACACTCTACTGCTACTTGCACTTTACAGAGAGGCGACCATGTGTAACGCGTTTGCGGCCCAACGGCGTCAACTCACGACGAAAGTAAGTGGATCGGTGGGTAGTGGTTTGTGGTAGGGGCGCCGTTTGGGGGTAGCCAACAGTCGTATAACGAGAAGAGCAAATTCTATCAAAACTTATTCAAATATTTTACAAGAAATCAGGTTAAATTATCAGATACCTTCACAGGATCTCACTGCTTCAACAGTACGTGCTATCAACTTAAGACTCATAAATCGTTAATTTATCTGACCTGCAATTTTTATCACTTACTTCTATTCTGAGGATTAGTAGAAATCAACCAGTGTTTTCATACTGTATATCAATTAATTATGTCCATTTTAAAATCACTGGTGATTCCGGCAATCCCATTGGTTCCCAATAGCAATGATTTCAGAATTAATTGCACTATTTTGAGTCTGTAATCGCACTGTTTTGAACAACCAATCGCAAAGCAGAAAAAGTTGAAACAGCCAATCGCAACCCAGCAAAAAAGGAATGCACAACGTGTGACAATGAAAATTTTGACCTTGTTGCAAATTACAGAAAAAATGAAATAATTCTAAATGGAGGATATTTCACGGTTGCAACAAGATATGGATTTTATCTTCGAGTGGCAAGAACATGTAATATTATTATAAAATCTATATTTCCTCGCGACCGTGTAATGTTCTATTTACTATATGGGCGCTATGCTGTGCTTTCAGAAAGAACGACAAAGTTTTTGGTATGAAATGTTAATTTGAGTAAATACAAACGTGTAAACGTGCAGATATAGTATAAAAATACAATGCTTTCAACATTGGCAGTTGAACTTAATAACAACTTTTTCAAACATTTTTTTAAATTAAGTCTGTTCTTACAATGAAGGCGGGAAGTGTGACGTCACAGCAACATTTTCAATAGTGAAAATATGGAAAACACCCTACTCGGGACCCGGATGTAGTTACATATGGATTCAACGAGTGGTTTAGTTTCCAGTAAATAATATAATAAATGGATATAATTAATGGGTAATTAAACTTCGTGTCGTTGAATCTTGGTTTCAAATCATACTTGTGACTTCAAATCGGACTCGCGCTACTCCACTCAGTTCAATTACCATTATATATAAGCTTATTAATTGTAATTTCGACTGTGGTTCCATTTTTAATAGAATCGATAAGTACCCATATCTTAATATTATCTTGTAATTTCCATCATAAAATTGATGTAAGTTCTGTCCTTCTTTGAAAGTTCGTTGTCAAGTTTCTATTTTTCTAGATTTGTAAACGCATCGTAATTCATGTTATATGCGACAGACTTGAAAGAAATATTCAATTCCATCCATGGTACAATTGTTTTTACACATTTTTTTCGAGTAAGTTGTTATCAAAGCTGTTCTTTCTCATTATGTTCAGGCACAACAAGCGCTTCGAAATTTTGTGCAAAATGACCAGCAAATGTCTACTAAGGTAAGGATATCTTGATCACTATCTGGAGACATGCTGAAACCAGTGTTCAGTAGTTTCAGAGGCTTATTATTATTCCCACAATTTACAAAATAATTTCAAAGAACAAAATACATATAAGTGATGGGTGTAAGAGTAACGACACCTGTAGGGTTAACAAATCTGAATGTCATAAAAAGCCATTTTGAAAACTTTGGTTGTTCCGTTGCTTTTTGACAAATAGCTATTATGTTATATTATGTAATTAGATTTTAAGTCTGCAACATTTTTTAAGCTAAACAAAATTGGAAGAAGTTTGATTATTATTTTTTTATTATTATTATGTTTTTTTTATTAATATTAATATTGCACTTTAACAGAGAGCGTTACCTATTCTAATTGAAACATAACTGTACCAATGAACTTTGACATTCTTAACATAATTCCCGTCATAATAGCAAAATCAGGTAAACATCAATTCTGAAAATGGATGCCAAAGATTACATTTGTGGATGATCCCAATTGCAAGTAAAATGTAATAAAAGTATATTTTAGCAGAATTGGTTTAAAAGTTTAAATAATTTGCCAAATTATGCCAAAACGTAGGTTTTCTCCGTAGTGGAATATACGAAGGGGTTTCAAACTCCGTTCATGCAATTGTTGATGCTATTTTTTAAATTCTTTTTTGCAGGCAAGTACCTTCGCTGGCCAACTCCTCGACAACAATCAGGGATCAGGTTTTCCGAAGCTTAAGGTGGCACAGGGTCAATCAGCCTTGGAGCGAACCATGGCAGAGATCGTCATTCACACTACGGCTGTACTCTCCTGTGTTGGACAGAACACATTGCTTGAACCGTTCAGACAACTAATGGAGGACCCGGCTGCTATGAATGTAATTGTTGACATTTTGTATTTAAATTTATCACCCTCTTACTCTTTACAAAGTGACTGAACACCGTTATGAAATGTTTAAGTACCTTTACTACAACATGACAACATGACGTCTCAGTGCTAAACGCTGAAGAACCGAGGTTTGTTATGAGTCCTTGGGTCAAGTGATAGTGTCATGTGGTTGTGACAGACAGTCAGTTGATTAATTGTTTATTTATTTGTTTACAAAATTACGATCCACTAAAATTTGAGTCACATGAACGATCTCCTTTATCGGATTTTGATTTATTTATTTTTAGTCACTGAAATCATCTAAAATTAGATCAATTTCCAATGACCAGATCGTCATGAAAACCCAAACAACCCAAAATTTTTTTATTGCACTCTTCTCTTCACAGGATTGGACTTCATAGCTTTTACCTTTCTAACAAAGTGGTGCTATGAATGAAAATTACTTGGAAGCTGTGATCAACCGCCTTGTTTTTGCGACATCTAATTTTTGCGTTTTTCGCGATGAAAAAATTCTGCCAAAATTCGATGTCTTGATAAAAAAAACGTCGCAAAACTTTGCTATAGCAAACATTTATTGTCAGTAGATCACGAAACTTTTTTTAGCTTGTCACATGGTTCTTTTCTTCATCATTTTTTCTATTAACTGTTCTAAACTCAAGATAGCAAAGGTTTAGAGTCACGAAAATGTAAGTTATCTGGCGTGAGAGCGAACGGTTCTGGGGAATCTTTGTCACTCGACATGTAAGCACTTACTAAGATTGCGTTTGCGCAAGTTAACAGTCTTCTTTGTAACCAGGGTATGCACTTCCCCACAATGCCTGATGATAACCTCCAAGACGCTATGGCTGGAATGCAAGGACAGACGGGGGCGTGGTATGGTAAGTAATTTAGTACAAAGATAAACGGTATGACTGGGATGGAAACGGGAAATTCACCTTCTATTTCGCGTTAATTTCCTTGAACGGAAATTATTCACCCCTGGGGACTTTCTAACTTTTCCGAAAAAAAAAATTCCAAGTAACTTCAAACAAAAAACGGTGAAAACAAAAAGATGATTGACAAATTAATTGAAGTAGCGCTAGAACTTAACATTGAATTGCTCTGTCTGTACTTTTATGATCGCAGAATGCCCGCGAGGACACCCGTACTTTATTGGTGATGTGAGTATTTTGTGTTTATCGTTGAAATTACTATTTTATCATTTTACTAGAAGTTAGCAAACGTGGTAATCGACATTTGTGTAATCTGAGGGCCTTTTTGCATGGAGGGAAGGTGAGCCTTTGATAAGGGTCACCCTAAGGGGAGGGAGCGTCACCCTGCCTGCTTGCTAGGGTGAACTTCCTCCTTGACAAACTTGAGAACAAAGGCTCCCTGTGGGAAGAGTATATATTAGCGTATAATTACGCGCCGTAATTAAATAAAATATTATTGTTGTTGTTGTTGCTTGGCTCCCAGCAAAGTCACTACGGCCCGAATATAGACTACTGCGGTAGCTTCTTACTGTTGTTGCAACAATGTGATTTCTTTCTGTTTTTCTTGATATTCAGCGTAAGATACGAAACAACAATAAATCTGATTTTATTATTCACCAAGCCATAAATTATCTAGATTTCCCCGCGAAATAAAAATGATATTTCACATGTGTCAAATATCACTTTCCCGCCGAAAGTGATATTTTCTTCTCCAGGTTGTAAAGTGATAACTTATGGCTTGATGAATAATGAACAGAACATCAAATGGCCGCTTGGAGACACGATTTTTATCTTCTCGTATTGAAAATATCTCGAACTCGTTCGCTTCGCTCACTCGTGCAAGATGTTTCAATACTCGAAGATAAAAATCGTATCTCAGCGCGGCCATGTAATATCCTCTATATATTTTTCAGTTTTCGGATGATAGAAATAAAAACATCTGGGTGCGTAGCCAGCATTTTTTTTTTGGTGGTGCGTGCGAGCAGTGAAGGTGGAAAATTCCAGGGGGGCTCCGATTAGGCAAATTTTAAAAGACTTGGGTTGTCTTGTACTATTTTTCACGATCTTCATGGTGGAAAAAGAGAATATGGAGTGGTCGAAAGAAGAAAA